>NDXB01005491.1:0-11626 GCA_002631895.1 Agapornis roseicollis | reverse complement strand
TACGCGGGGGGGGGGGGGGGGGGGGGGGGGGTGTTGGAAAGTCAGCTAGGAATTTAATACTACCCTCCAGCTACATACAAGACCACTTATGAGCCCCAAATTACTTAGGGGTGAGTCCTAATGGAGGAGACTCCTCCTCTGTCTTGACCCATTCACCTCCACCTCTCCTCTGCTGGGACCCCAAAGGAGAGGAGGCAAGGTATTTTACTGTGATAGGCCATTATCCCCAGAGGGAAGGTTTGAGACATGTGCTGAGTGCTGTGACATTTTCTGCTACCTGTATTTGTTCATTATATGGTGAATATCTTGGGTAAGTCAGAAGCTTTTCTCCAGTTTCAAAGTATTTGTTATTTGCTTTTAACCCTTCCAGAATTAACCAGCTGTTCTTAACTGTGTATTTTCTTCTTATTCTCATAGGTTTTTATGGATGACAAGACTTTTTTTTATCTGTTTCCAAAGACTGATTTACTAATAACTGTCTTTGCGGTAAGAAAACATTTAAGGTTAATGTAGTAATGCATGCCTACTAAACCCTGCCCTCAGTTATGAGTAAACAGGCAAGAACCCTGGGCTCATTTCATGCAGCAGGATCAAAATGGGTTACCCCCCTGTGCAAAAACAGCCTTGCTCCTTTGAAATGGGGAAGGGGAAATGGAATAAGCCCAGATCACTTAATGCTGCCCTGTTATTTTTATGAATGATGCTTTTCTTCTACTACTGCTATTTTCTGGAGTATTGGCAAGTGATAGCCGAGTTCACCTCCTCCAGGATCACCCCAAACTTAGCTGTTTCACACACTATGGTTTTCCCCCACATATTTTATAACCCCACCGCCACCATCTCACTTCCAGCCACAGTAGGTGGAAGGCAAAGCTGTTAACGTGGCAACCTCTCTTTTTCAGCCTTTGATCCATTCTGTGGGTTTCATTTTTCTTCTTCGATATTTGGAGATCAAATATGGAGGAGTGGTTCTGAGGAAGGACCCAATATTTAGGTTGGTATAAACATGCGTGCACTGCAGGCACATGTGAGACCTCAACTGCTATCACACTGCTTTACCTTGAAGACAACATTTGGGTCAGATATCATTGACTTTGTGTCCCTATTTTTAAAGATACGTTTAAATACTGGTGACTTTTTTGTAACTAAAATAGCCTCTTAAACACTGAGGAGCTATAAAACAGCTCTCATGCTTGCTGATACCTCCATATGGTGTTTCATGTTTGCAGGATTTCCCCAAGAAGACAAAGCAGCCACCAGCATCCTGAAGAGCTTGAAGAGGAAGATGAAGATGTTAAAGCTGAAAGAGCAGCAGTGAGAAATGCCATAGTGACTCAGAGTCAGGAGGAGGTATGACCAAATCTGTCTTACTTTATACCAATAAGAAGCTCACTGGTAAAAGCCAAATCACTAAGTATCAATAAGCACAGTTCAGTGCTTCAGCTGTATTATTCTCATGGGAAAATCCAACTCCCATACATACAGTGTATCCCCATCAGGATAGAGACGTAAAGTGTCCTTTTGCACCTCCGATTCCCAATGAATTAGAAAACAAAAGATCTTTAGAAGGTTTTCTGCCTTTTTTAATGGAAAAATATAACTGAAGGCTTAATGCTATCCAATATAATAGACTGATCTTTCTTCTCCCCCCTCGCTTTCAGAAATCAGTCATTATTGTCAGCAATCTGTGCAAGGAATACAAAGTAAAGCAAGCTGGTTCCATTTTTAAGAAGAAGAAGAAAATGGCCACCAAAAATGTTTCCTTCTGTGTTAAAAAAGGTAAGATCTGGAACTGTTCTCCTAGACCTGATCAAACCCAGAGAGTTAATTCTCACTTATCTGAGCAAGGACATAAAGATCACATCTATTTGTTCCGTGGTTAGGGCACGTTCAGTCTGTGGTTGATGTGATAATGGACAGTGTAAGGTGGAGGCATCCTATTAGTTACCTTTGACTCTGTTACCTAAAATAACATAGCCCCCTCTGTCCAGAATCCACTTGAGCAGAGGCTTCTGAGAGCCCTGGGAGCAATGCTCAGGCTCACAGCATCATTAGAGTTGAAATGTTATGGGCTCTCTGGGCATATATTTATACTATTTGCCTTTATATGTCTTTGTTATTATTTGTATTTTTTCTTTTGTGGGACTGTGCCTGATGTATTTCTTGAAGAGGAAGTATCACTAAGAAATCGTATGCATTTATTCCAGGAGAAGTATTAGGGCTGCTGGGGCCCAATGGAGCTGGCAAAACAACAGCTATGAAAATGATCACTGGAGAGACAACACTGACTGCAGGGCAGGTAGGAGAAAGGGGAGAGATCCCTAATAAAAGCACGAGTGCAAACCTTCTTCCTAAGCTAAGCTATCACTATTTTACAAAGCATTATGAGTGATCAAGGTTTTGACTACATTTGCTGTGCTATTTAATTGTATTGATTGTATTAAATTAAATGTATTGATTAAAGATATTCATAGAATCATAGAGTGGTTTGGGTTGGAAGGGATCTTAAAGCTCATCCAGCTTCAACCCTTGCCACAGGCAGGGACCCCTTCCACTGGAGCAGCTTGCTCCAAGTCCCTGTGTCCAACCTGGCCTTGAGCACTGCCAGGGATTGGGCAGCCACAGCTCCTCTGGGCACCCTGGGCCAGCGCCTCAGCACCACATTTTGAGCTACATCTGATTTTGACAAGCAGTTGCATCTACCTTAATTGTCCATGGCTACCTTTAGAAGCAATGTGAATGAGGGTTGCAAAATCACTTTACTCTTTGGGTTTCCTCGCCTAAATCCCAGTAGTCTTACCCTTGCCTCTGTATCTGGGCGAAGCTATAAGAGCAAACCTATCACCCTATTTGTGCAGGTGTTGATGAAGAAGGGAAATGGAGCAACTTCCCACCTCCAGGATCATGCACCCTCCTTCCTGGGGTACTGCCCACAAGAGGACCCACTCTGGCCAGACCTCACTGTGCACCAGCACTTGCAGGTCTATGCAGCTGTGAAAGGGGTGCCCAAGGAAGATACGGCTGCTGCTGTCAACCGGTACGGATGGAATGTGCTTCAGGGGTTGGCCAATGGTTTATCCCCACTCTTAGGCCATGAGGAAGGGACCAGAAAGTCAAAATTCATTCTAAGCCGTAAAGAAGCTCAGGAAATGGAGCTGCAAAACTGATTTTGTGCTAAATGCCATGATTAAGTGAGTGGGTTAAGAAAATCCCCGATTCGCCTGAGTGCATCTGGTGAGGATAAATTTACCACTAATGCCCTTTTAAGTGTGTTATCTTGAGGAAGCTTTCCTGAAATCTGATGTTATAGTTGGGAACTACAAGAAAGGGTGCTTAAGCACTGCAGGCTCAGCTGACACTGGCAAGGTGGAATGGATTTATAATGCTGTTGACACTAATTCTGGGTTTAGGCAAAAGCTTGTGGCTTATTCAGTACTCTTTGCTTCAAGTATTCCCTTCCATTTTAATAATGCAATAAATGTTTAATGAAAACAAGCTGGAGTGAAAAGCAAGGGGAAGAACGTTCTTTTTTCTTATCATTGTGGGAGTCCTTGATGAGAGTATTGATTTGGAATAACAAAAATGTTCTTTCTCTTTAACACTTTCTCCCTTTGCCCCCAGAATAGTAAATGCTCTGCAGCTTCAAGACTACCTAAAAAAGAAATCCAGAACATTATCTGCTGGGATAACCAGAAAGGTTTGTTTTGTTTCACTTACAATGAGCACTGCAATGCTCATAGCAAAAGTCAAATATCCCCTTTGTCAGCAGAGGGACGTACCTGGGCTCCGAGCTGCAGGGAGAGCATCGTATTGTCTCCCATGGTGGGGTGATGGAAAATCAGCCTTTTCCAAGACCACACTGCCTATAAATCAAACCTTTATTCCCATAAATGAAGTGATGCTGCTGCAGCATTTTGTAGACAGAGTTCCAGGGACTGCAAAGGGATTGATCCAGTGCCTTTTCCCTGTCTTAGCTGTGCTTTGCAGTGTGCATGCTGGGCAACCCAGCGATCCTGCTCCTGGACGAGCCAACAACTGGCATGGACCCCAAAGGGCAGCGCTGTGTCTGGTGAGTAGGATGTTGTGCACTGTGCCACCATAGTTGTAAAGGGTGCAGTGCCTAAGGCCGGGTAAAGAGTGTTTGACCCCATCTGCAGTTAGTGCTGCTTATCACTTGCCAATGGTTTTACTGGAAATCCCATTTTCTTGGTTCTCTTTAGCTAAAACATGAACAAGGAGAGAGAAAAAACATTTTACTTTCACCCTTATTGCAAACCTTCATAAAGAGACCTGAGTCAAAAATAGTTATTCATGTGTATATATATGTATACACATATTCTAACATTATTATTTCAAAGTATTATCATGCACACATCAGTCTAAAGTTGCTGTATGTGAACTTTTACACTTGTTTTAAGGGAGAGGCATTTGGAGGGACAAAGGTATAAGAAAAAGTGTTCAATACTCCTAGGGAACATTAACTTTATTTCTCCTTCTTTTTTTATCCCCCTCCTGGTTCTCAGGAAAATGCTTCGTGCTGCCTTGAAAACCAAGGAGTCAGGAGCCATCCTTTCCACTCACCACATGGAGGAGGCGGAGGCAGTGTGTGACCGTGTGGCCATCCTGGTGTCGGGGCAGCTACGGTGGGAATGCAGCTGAGCTGGGAAACAGGGGTTCCTCCTCCAGCCATCACCGTGGGCTTTACTAAGTGCTCCCTGTGATTTGACCAGTTTGGGAAGGAGCAGATGATGGGGCACCAATGGTTTCACACGTGCATCTCTTTTTTCCCATCCCCTCCTGCAGGTGCATTGGCTCTGTTCAGTACCTGAAGAGCAAGTTTGGCAAGGGCTATCTGCTGGAAATTAAGGTGAAGGATCCAGAGCATGCTGAGCTGCTTCATGCTGAGATTTTGAGGATTTTCCCAAGTGCAGCCCGTCAGGAGCGGTAACTATAAAATATGGGATGAGCGGTGGTTTCAACACGAATTCATCCCTGAAAACGTGCCCTGTGTGATGGCCAGACTCAGGATCTCAGCTGGAGATGGATGAGCAGCTCAGACACCCTGTCTGGGGATCTGATTTGATAATGTCACCATGTCCATCCCCGCTGTGTGACCACTGCAGCAAAGCATTCCCATATCCAGCTCATAGCATGACATAAAGCTTTGCTTCCAGGACCTCAGTACAGACAAGGAATCACCTTTTCTTCTTTTTCTTCCAGGTTCCCTTCTTTGCTGGTCTACAAGGTCCCAATGGAAGATGCACTGCCCCTGTCTCAATCTTTCTCCAAGCTAGAGGAAGGTAAGAGCAAAACAAGGTGACTGTCTGAGAAGGTGAAACACAGACTGTCATTTTTTGACTCTCTTTCCATTTCTCCACAGCCAAACGAAACTGCAACCTCGAGGACTACAGCTTCTCTTTGAACACTTTGGCTCAGGTGGGCAATTTCAAGGCTGGATATGCTGTAAAGGCATGAGCAGGAAGAAAAGCTGCAGTGGGATCTGTTGGGGGCTGGTGGGTGATGGATCCTGTGCTGGGAAAGTGGTGGGAAATGGTCTGGGGTTTTTGCACTGCAGGGATTTAACATGATGGGAACAAGTGTAGGCAAACTGTTGCTGCCTGACTCCACTCACCCAGGTCAGGAACATGGCACATATTGTCCATTTCAGGTGTTTCTGGAACTCTCCCGAGAGCAGGAAACGGATAATTTTGACCTGACTTTGGATGGGGCTTTTGAATGGAATCAGCTTCAGCAGGAGGACTGTTAAAGATCCAAGATGCTCAACTACACATTACTCCGTATTAACCCAATGTGATACTGTGCATATTTACTACCATTATCCACGTACTATGAAGAGGAAGAGCAGCTCTACCTTTCCAGCAAGCATCTGCAGAGGCCTCCTCTCCAATGCAGAAGACATTTCACCTGGACATTGCAGGTTACTACATTAAGCCCGACCCCAACCAGCATTTCCAATGGCTGGTTGATGAAGCAGTGCTTGCACTGATGAAAGTTCTCATCACAGAGCAGCACAGAGCAAAGGGACAAAGAGGTTTGCAGGGATCTTATCCCATCTATGGGGATCAGGGCTCTGCTTTGGGTGCAGCAAGGAATTTTGGACATGCTGCCAACTTTCTGGGCTCCTCTCCCATCAATGTGTGGGGCTATTTGCCTATGATGTGTTTAAATACATCTTAATGAAATTTGCACTCTATTTTTATACCCTTCCAATAAATGTCTCTATAGAAACTGCTGTTACAGCCTCATATGTCATCATTGCTGTGGACTGTCAGGAACAGCTCTGACTCCTTCCCATGGGGATGGAGGTGGCTACAGAGGTGAAAGAGGTCAGGCTGTTGTGGTCCTTCATGCTTGCTATCTCCATTAGCCTGGAGAAGAGAAAGCTCTGGAAAGATGTTGTAACAGCCTTTTAGTACTTAAAAGGGGCTTATAAGAAAGATGGGGGCAAACCTTTTAGCAGGGCCTGTTGTGATAGGAGAAGAGGAGATGGTTTTAAACTAAAAGAGGGTAGATTTAGACTAGATACAAGGAAGGAATTTTTTGCAATAAGCAGTGTGACACTGGAACAGGATGCTCAGTGAGGTGATAGGTGCCTCATGCCTGCTAACATTCAGGATCAAGTCAAACAGGGTTTTAAGCAACCTGTTCTAGTTGAAGATGTCCCTGCTCACTGCAGGGGGGTTTGGACTAGATGGCCTTTGAAGGTTCCTTCCCACCCAAACCATTTGATGATTCTATTATTCTCCCCCTGACAATTCAGGTACGTTTTATCCCTGTGCCCAGCTCCTTTGCTAAGGTTGAAACTCACAGAACAGACGTGGCCCGGTTCTCTTTATCTGATCTGCAGCAGTGGCTGTGTCGCAATCACTGCTTGGGTCTGTTCCCCACTTGGCTTCGAAACAGACTTTGACAGTTGGAGGACACATACTTAGAGGGCTCGTGATTGTTTCCCTGCTGATTGCACAACAGCTCCATCTGTAATCCCCACCCTTGGGAAGTGCAATCACCAGCACTGCAGTCACCTGCGCACACACAGCTCCAGGAAATGAGAGCTCAGGGAAAGGGAAGAGGTCTTTGAGTGATGTAAAGGTACAAACAGCAATAAAAGCCCCAGCAAAGTCCTGTTCCAGAGGGAGCACCTCTGGCATCTGGATGAAGAGGAGCGCACTGGGATTCAGGTAAGATATGAAAGCAGAGAGCAGGGCTGAGGAATGAGACCTTGTGGTAATTGCGTTTCCTTCTCTGGGGTGAAGAGCATCTCCTGCCTGGGCTGTTCCTTCCAACCCCTCTTGCACAGTTGTTTCTTGCAAGGAACTACCACCAACACACTGCATCCTCTGCTACCACAGGTTTGACAGACTGTTCTTCATTGTATTTGGGCCTTTTCATCACAGAGGAAGATGAAGCAAGCAGAGCTGGCTCCATCATATCCTGCACAAGGAGGAGAAGGAAAAGGACCCACAGGGAGTCCCTCAAAGGCCAGCTGGTTGGAGCCAGGGCACCAGGGGGGTAGAGCTCATGGCACTGGCAGCACACAGTCAAGATTTCCAGGTCCTGGCCTGTGGCCAGTGCTTGGAGAAAGAGATTCTGTCACCAGCACAAAGAGGAACTTTGCTGGCAAAAAGGAATGAGCAAAAGTTCACGAGGACTTGGTTTTTCCATTGAAAAACAAAAAGAACAAGAGAGAGATTTCCTGGAAATGAACTGGCCGCTGGAATGATCCCTTCAGAGGAATTTCACCTCCCTCCTTTGCCCTGCCCTGAGCTGAAGGGCTGTGGTGGGGAGAAAACATCTCCAGGAGCTGTGGTCTCTGTACCTGCTCTGAGTGGTGGGAATGCCCTGCTTCAGCATGCAAACCAGCTCCAAAACTGGCCTAATGTTTTGGTGGTTCTCCTTGTTTTCCAGCACGGCAGGAGCCCTCCATGCAGACGGTGTCTCTGCTGATAAACCTGAACCAGAGCATGCTGGCCGTGCCGCAGGCTGCATCCATCAACCCTGCACAAAGAGGATGAGACAGGTCTGTGCTGCGGATGCTGCACGTTCCTGGAGGTAACTCATGCAATAACTTGGTCTTATTAACAGGGAGACTCCTATTTATCAGAGCTAATAATGTCCTCTTTATGCAGCAAGCACACAAAGGGCCATTCACCACCAGTTGCTTCCAGGGCTGGTCCTCAAGCACCATTCCCCAAACAGGCATACCAGAGCGATAGCAATGAGCAGCCTTTGCCTTTGAGGTTAGATAAAAATCAGAGCCAGGCAGCAGTGCTTGAGTTTGGAGAGCAAAGGCACACGTGTGCTCAAGGCTTGGGAGCTCAGGGACAGCATTTCACCCTGCAAGGGTCTGGGGAACAAAGGGGTGTTTGCCAAATGTCTGGGCAGGAATGACAGGGCTTTCCAGGGCTCTTCACCCTCCTGCAGTGATAGACAGATGAATGTTGTCTAGTTCAAATGCTAGTTAAGCAACTGCCCCCGAAGTGCAAGTAAACCACAACAGCAACAGTGTGATATTTCTGAGAAGTTCAAGGGACTTCACAAGAAAGCAGTGATGCAAGGTGCAAAAGAGCTGACCCTAACTCCTGTGGAGGAGGAGGAGGGTAAAGCTGAGCAATGCTAAGCAAAGGGCTGATTTTCTACAGGCCTACAAGGTGATGTCCCACCTGCAGCCACCCTGCAGAGTAAAGGCAATGTACCCCAGCCCTGTGCAGCAATATCCTCCCATTTACAGCAGCAGTGCCATGGGTACGCGTGCTTATTTCATCAGGCACCTCTAGGTCTTGTATTTCAACTGAACAAAACCCATCCTTTTTTCACAGCAACCTGCACAGAAAGCAAAATAGATTGACAGCATCAAACAAAGTTATCTGTGTGTGCTCTGGAAGGAAAGGCACCATGAACATACAGCCTCCCATACCATGAGGGCATTGAGCATCTCCAGCCAGGGAGATGAGAGGCTTTATCGCAGTGATTCCAGCTCATTCCCATGCAACACAACTGGCCACGTGTGGCTGTCCCAGAGCAGAGCCAGATGTTCTTCAAGCAGAAGTGAGGCAAGGCAGATGTTGGCAACCTCGATGGTGCAGGAGTCCAATTCCCTTTTTCCATTTGCTTGAGACAAAGGAGGAAATCAGGGTTGGATTACATCTGCATGTGGAGGGGGGTGAGCAGGATGAATCAGGCCCTCAGCTAATGTGAACCAGCGTATGTACCCCAGCTTGCAGCATGTGAGTACCAGGATGTCACAACAAGCATCCCTCAGAGTATTTAACTTTTGAGGCATAATTCAGCTTGAATTACTACTTATGAAAAGCTGGGAATTTCCTCTTGCATTGGTTCTGCCTAATTCTACTGAGCACCTCAAACCCCTCTGGAGCTCAAACTATTCTCTTTAGCAGCAGATGGATAAAATATCAGGCCGAAGACTATGTGTGGCTCTGACAGCAGCCAAACCCAACAACATATTTACTTCAAAGCAAGCAGAAGGATAGCTTGTCCAGCTGGAAAAAGCAGGAAGTGTGCTTTTAAAGGAGCAGAAGAAGGGGACAGACAAGGAGATGATTGTGTAAGTCCTGATGTTTCAATTAGGTCATGCCTGAATGATAACATGAGTTCCTGAACTTATGTTCTAGACAGAATGGAGGTGTCTGGTTTGTCCCTGTGCATCCTCATCCTGGAGCAGATATCAGATGGTGTTTTATGGACAGGTAAGGAAGGACATGGTTTAGTGTGAGGTGTCCCTGCCCATGGCGGGGAGGTTGGAACCGGATGATCTTAAGGTCCTTTCCAACCCGAACTATTCGATGATTCTATGATATGGGCTGTACAGCAGAGGAGGTAGAAACACACATGGGTGTCTGTGGTCGTGATGGATGCCACCAACATAAGCACTGAATACAGCCCTCCCGCAGGGGCTTTTCAGAATGAATTTGACAGTAATCAATGCCCCTGGAGAGGTCTTAGGTTGGGTCACAGAAGGGTGATGGATGTCCTGATGCCCCAGATGCCAAAGGCAAATATTCTTCATGGATTTGGGCTATACTGACACAGCTCTTTCTGTGTCATCGTGGTGGCAAAATCCCATGGGTTTGCAGGAAGGACTGTCACTGCCATCCACATTATCTCTCCCAGGTAACTGGATGCAGCTATAGGAATCTATAATGCCCATGAGTAAATAATCATCTCTCTTGCAGGTGGCCACAGCAGCCTAACCCTAACTTTGAGCAGCTTCCTACCTTCAGGCTCCATTGTCCCAAATGAGAGCCAGGAGCCAGCCCAGCTGTCAACTCTTCCAACCACAAAACACACCAAGACCATCTAAGTTATCTTCCTTCTCATCCAGGTATGTGAACAGAGCTATTTTCACACAGGTTGAATGAGGCTTGGAGCAAGCTGCTCTAGTGGAAGGTGTCCCTGCCCATGGAGGGGTTGGAACTGGATAAGCTTTGAGGTCCCTTCCAGCATAAACCATTCCATGAGTTCTATTCACCCATGAGTTTATGATTCTGACTTTGAAGCAAGTGCTGTGGGATCCAAGGATTTGAGGCAGTGCTCGGCCTCACCTTAGGCAATTGAGGACATCTACTTGCTGGCACAGGCCACCGCTTCCTCCACCCACAGAGCTTGGTTTGCTTTGGCCTCATGTTGAGAAATCCATTTCATGTTCTAAACACAAATCCTCCAAAGGGTTTCAGGATGCAAAGCAGGAAAAACAAAAAGAAATAAGATTTATTTCTCCCTTTTTTTTTTGCTTTAATTTGGGAAATAACTGGCCTTGAAACTGCAATGTTTTTTTTTGCTCTCAGGATAGGAGAGAAGGCTCCTGCCAACATCGTGTCACAGAGCTACACAGCATCGCACGTGGGGAGTTGTGATTGCACCTCACAGGGGACTGAAAAGCAAGAAATGGGTTCTGGTGAGTGAATGATTGCACAATACCTTCTACATCTCATTTCCTGCCTTTGCAGAACATCTATGTTCTGGTCTGGGCTTTTTACTGACAGTAAAAAAGGCTCAGATTGGAGGGCATGGCACAGAACTGCATCCATAAGAATGCTGTGAAAGCTAAAAGCTAATCTGGCTTGACGAAGCCGCCAGTGGGGAGCTGCTGGGGAGAGAGCAGCAGCCACATAGCTGTTCCTTCTGTACCCAAAGGACCCCAAGAATGCAAAAGAGGTGCTTGGTCCTTCTTCTCTTGAACTCCATAAAATCTGTGTTAACTTCTGTCATATAAACCCAATAAGAGAAAACTGGGAGAGCAGGAAGTCTTTTCTGGGAAGAAATCAGCTTTTTTTGGGATTCAAGGTGGGCATGGGTATATGGTTTACAACGACAGCAGGGCATTGTAAATCATCTGCACAAGTAAAACACAGACGATGATGTTCCTGAAATGCAGTGTTTGTAGCAGAAGCTCTGTAGGTCAGTGCTGCGCTGCAAGCAAACCCTCCATCTGGTTAAAAATGGCTGACCTTTTCCTTCTACATCTCCTGCTCCTTGCTGGAAAGGGAAAATTGCTGTTTATACGTGTATACAATATGTTTATACTTGATATCTATCTTTATATATTTACATATATAAATATAAATTATGTTTTAAAACCTATAAATTA
>NDXB01005489.1:106182-162087 GCA_002631895.1 Agapornis roseicollis | reverse complement strand
AATTGTTTTTATTAAAAAAAGTTTTTAAAAAAAAAAAAAAAAAAGAAAAAATCTAAGCATTTAAATATTACAAACCCCAAATATTTTACCAAAATAAAACCATATTTGAAATAATCTTTTCTTTTACTCCTCCCACCCACTCTAAATATGCCCTTCCTTTTGCCATAACCTTCTGTGATTTGGGTTACATCTATTACTGTTTTCAGTTTTTACCTGTAGCATTTCTGTATTTCCTCTGTTATCCAGATAACTTGTTTGCAGCAGAGATTTTTGTTCCAGTACCTTTGTTCAGTGGCTGTTGGCATTTGACCTTGATGACAGTCAGAAGCTAATAACAATCTCCTAACATCCTCTTCTGTACCAAAAATTAAGAACTACTTAAGCCATGTGTATTTCTCAGGCGAAGAACACCTAACATATTACCAAATATACAAGGATTAATAATACATTCACCAAAAACACCGAGAAGGCTGGGAGAGATTTAATTTCATTTAACTTATAATAAAATATTTCTTTTCCTTTTCTGGTTAAATGATAATGGCCTGCCATCAGCTCATGGTTACCGGTGAGCTGTGTGTAGCCCATACTGAAGCACTAAGAACAAAATTTTGGGATTAATTCTCTCTACATGCTGAGAAGACCATGTACATGTAGTATCTGTTATGTAACCTAAATTACTGAATAGATAGATACAGGCAGGAATGAAATTATTCACTGGCAACTTACATCGACTCATTTCAAAAGGTTTCATATCATTTAAAAAAGCCTACCATGAATGAATGAAATTGGAGTATTATATACATTAATCCTGCCATGGCTTCTTAAAAGTGAATTTTATGATACTTGATTCATTGCAGCAGAGTAAGAACAATGGCTACATGTTTGAGAAAGAAAGAGCAGGAATTATGAATGCACCTGGAAATTGAAGTGCCCCATTTCTTGGGTTTTTTTGATCAATTTTTCCTCATTCAGACAAACTGAATATACTGGAATTTCTCATATCCTCAGCACTGCACTTGCATTCTTAGCATGCCAAGATAATTTGTCGAGATGAAAATGAGCTTGATTTTAAATTAAAGTTGATTTTTAAAGTTTTAAGTGGGAGTTTTGTCGCCTTGCCTTTCTGAGGAGAACACGGAAGAGCTGAATGTAATAGCATAGCCCACATGTTTTATTGCAGCACTTCACTGTAATTATACAGCTACTGGGGAGCCACACCAAGCCTTCACAATTTCCTGATCCATTTTTGCTTGCATATACCAGTATAATTTATCCCACCAGCTTGAAAACCATACTATTGAAGGCACTGGTATGGTTAAAGTTGAGGGAAAAAAAGAGTTATAAAAGTGTAATTTGGGCATGTGCCACCTCTGCACTCCGAGTCCAGACTTGAACTACCCATTCACTCTGCTGCTGACACGGTGGCCAAAGGCTTAATGCAAATGATTTAATAACTGCTTGGACATTGAGAGATGGAAGTTGCTACAACTCATTGATCAACTAGACGGGTAAAAATAGGTGCCACAATAAAAAATGAAAGAGTACAAACATGCACTTCATCAGCATAGAATTTTGCTTGATCCTTAATGAAACAAACTTCCATTTTCTTCCTTAATAAGCTTCTTGCCAACTCGCCAGAGACCATCTGATAACTTTCTGTGCCCCTGGCAGAGTACAAATGTATGCTGCCTCAGTTACTTAGGCTGGCAAGACCTGACAACATAAATCATTAAGCTAAAAGAGATTGTTGTGTTTTACTGAAGAGTCCTATTTTCCCGTTGGAAATCTCAGGCTGAGGAAGGAGAGGCGGGATTTGAAGAGGAGTACTCACAAGTAACACCTTCCGCCTGAAGGGTGGAAGGCTGCTCGAAGGCCCACGAGTTCCTGCGCCCTGCAGCACCCATCATCCCAAAAGCTTGTCCGACTTCAAGTTTCATGCCGTGTTTCCCCTTGGTTTGAGGTGCAACACAGAACCTGTGTTAGCAGTAGTGTGCCTGACCCCCTCGTTCCTTCCGGTGCAACCGTTGCCTAGGGCACGAACGTGTCCCCCTGCCGCGGCGGGCGCCTCCATGGATACCGACCGCCCCGTCCCGCTCGCCTTTGGCCGGGCGCCCCGTCCGCGACTGCAGGGCCAGGAGCTGCCGGAGGGGGGCAGCCACGCAGCAGCGACCATCGGGCTGCGCGGAAGCCTTGCGTGACCCGGCCCAGCGTCTCACACTGGCCCCTTTCTCCCGGCTCCACCAACTCCACCGGGCGGCGCCCGCAGCGAGAGCGGCGCTCTATCCCCGGCAGCTCAGTGGTGCGGTCTCTACGGTGCCCGCACCGCGTACCCGCGCGGCTCCGCCCCCCGCGGTCACACCACCCGCTCGGCCGGCGCTGCGTCAGCCCGGCAAGATGGAGACCGTCGAGGAAGGTAGCGCGCTCGCTCCCCAGCCGCCGCCAACCCGCCGGGTTCTGCACGGGCGGCCTCGAGGGGTGGAGGGTGGACGTGGGGCGGGCGGGGGGGAACACATCGCGCGGCCTGCTATTCGGTGTGCCGGCCGGCTGCTGTTTACGCCCGAAGGGGGGATACTTAGTGTACCGGGGCTGCAGGTGCCCAGGCCGGCCTCCCCCATATCGCAGAGCCCCTCCTCTACTGGGCCCGGCGTGGGGCGGGGGGAAAGAGGGAAAGAGAGGGAGAGGGCGGGCGGTGCGCGGGTGCCCCTTACATAACTGCGGCCGTTGGGAGCTGGGCGCTGCGCGGCGGTGGGGGCGGGGAGGGCGGTGCTGTGGTAACGCCGCACCCGGCGTGGTCGGTCGGTACGTCCGTACCCGGTGCCGCCGGCAGCGCCGGTGTTGGGAGGGGGCTGTGTGAGAGGAAACCGCGGGAGCCGGGGCGCCCGCAGCGGCGTAGAGTGAAAGGCCGTGGGGGAGGGACCGGCCCGAGCCCGTGTGAAACCCGCGCCAGGTCCCGGCTTCGCTTAGGTGGCAGACGCTATTGTACCCGATCCTGTAGCTTAGCGAGTGCAAAATACACACTTCCGGCTGTGTGCAGCATGAGCAGCTTTAGCTGCTGCTTCTTTTGCAGCCTTAACTTTAGGCTGGGAAAATGTACTTTGAAAAATGAAATAGTGAAATGATGCAGGGGCTGGCATGTTTCACTGTCTCTTCCAGAAGGGGCTAACACGTACCAATTTAGCTAATTTTAAAAAATAAGTTGTCAAAGAGGTCGTAGTCATGTTCTTTTAATGTGTAGTTAGCGTTTTTAAGGTTATTGCTTTACTTGGGATAAACGCGGGTATGTTTCATCACCAGTTTTGCTTGGCTCAGGGAATGTTGAGGAACTGCATAGTTCAAGCTGATGATGCAGAACTTTGATAAGCCAGTAGTTCATATTGCAGTGTAAACCAAAATAAATAAAGGATACGTGTTGTGCCATGTTTCTTGAAGTATTCGAGCTTTGTTTGTCATCCTAAGCAATAACTACAAATACATATTGCAGCAGGGAAGCAGTTCCAAGGAAAGTGCTTTGTGTCTTGGCTTTTGTTGCTTTGGCGTAAAAAAACTACATTCAGAATTATCTAGTGGCGCTGGATTTTCCAGCTTGAGAGAATTAAAAAGCGGAAAGCTAACGAGAATGCAAAACCATGAAACACTGGATGAAGAAAGACAGCACCTGGGTTGTGCCGTAGACATCTTTTGTGCTTGTTCAGATTAATATTTATCAAAATATTAGTGTGTTTAATATCTAACAGCTTTTCAGACTGCTTGCTGCAGCCTTGGCCTGCCTCTGTAGACCAACAGTTGCGCACACTGGTGAAATTAACAATGTGAAACTTTGATTGCTTGGCCTGCAGTTGCCTGAAAAACCTGGACTGTTGCAAACTGGATTCTTGGAAATGTCCAGCTGAGTTCCCACCACTCCAGTAGTTGGTGAGAATCAATCTTGGTGGATTTCATTCAGGCGCTATCTTTGTACCTTGTTAGGAGCTGTTACTAACAATGGTTATGAAGAGAAAGCAGAGAAGGCTGTTGTGTCTAAAGGCATTGTCTTGTTTAACTAAATCCTTGTGTTTAGTTGAATCTGGAATTTGAACTTTTCTGTTTTTTTTATATATATATATAAACACACAAATACATATACATGTATTCTCGGATATCATTTCATAGCCTTATCGGTGTTACCCTTGAAAGCTCTGAATAGTAGTGTGAAAGTAAGTAGTCTATATATACGCTCACTTTCCATAAATACCACGAGAATGTTACAACTTCTACAGTTTCAGACTTCAGTTCCCACTATTAGAATTTCACAACACTTGCCAGGATGCTGAAGAGGCTTCCCAAGGTTATAAAGCTTTAAACAAGAGTAGCAGAAAAGACTGTGCTTGTGCCTTAAGGAAGAGGAAATCCATGCTCTGGTGTTAGTGTGTGCCTGAACTTCTGTCACAACGTGTCAGATGCACTTCCCTAGCTGTTGATACCCCACTAACAACATTACAATCCTTGCGTTTTTGATGGATTTTGTGCTTGACTGAGTTGCATTGTGGAGCTAGAAGATGTGACTGGATGGTAGGAGCTCAGATAAGAGAGGCCATTTAGGGTAATAAAGGCTAGATCAAAGCAGCAGCTTCACCTCAGAATGAATGTGGGTTTCTTCTCTAGCACCTGAAAGCCCAGATACCAGGTTTTGCTGGGAGGTGTTTCTGTTTCTTTCTAGTTAAATCAGTTTGTTGCCAAATAACATAATCTTCACTTTTGGATACTACAACTGTGAACATTCAGTTAGAGAGGTGAGAGAATTGGTCTCTGGGGAAACAAAAAAGAACTGTTACCCAAGGTCATTCTTTCCAAAACACATACATGAAGGATGGGGCACAAAGTGTCTGTGCAAGTGGAAAAACAGTGTGTATGATGCAGTGGAATTCCCTGTGAATGTGGCAGTAGTCATAAGTAGCTTTACATTTTGGCCTTCATCAGGGTTTATCGATTTTAAGATATCAGCTGCTTAACAGTCCAGATTGTTAAATTCATAATATGTTTATTTTGATTTATAAAGCAAGTGGGAACATCTAGCAATTCTCATATCCTTTGAAAAAATAAAATGTAGGTTTAACTTATTTTAGTAAGCTAGCAGAAGAAAACCTTTTCCAAAGAAAGAATTAATTTGCTTTCAGTAAATGATGGTTTTTTTTCTCAGCAATCTTGAGGATAAGCGAAATGCTGTGGAAGCCAACAGACCATTAATGAGTGGGTTCAAAGAGCTCTGGGGCTCTTCCGGAGAGCAGTGTGCTCTTAACTTGCTGTCTTTCGTGCCAGAGAGTGTTCTTAGAGTAGCAGTTTCACATCCTGTCTCTCGTGCTTGTTTGACCCTTTATGAGGCTCATCTAGTGTACAAAGTTGTCAACTTGCTATAGTTGAAATAACTGTTGGAAGGAATGCTGGAGAAAGGTGTGCATGCTGCAGTTGGTGGATGGGTCTTGCCTGTCAGATAAAGAGACCTGTCCTGAGCAGCCATTTGGAAATACTCTCTATGGCAAAAAGATCATTCGTTAGTTGAAATAGTGGATCTGGTCAGCCTTGTCCTCAGAGAAACCAGGGGCTCTTGGTATTTGCAGCTGTATGTCATTGCTTGATATGGCTGTGACATATGTCTCTTTGTTAATTCAGGGGGTTTGGCCTATACAAATAAATTTAAATTTCTCTTTTATAAATAGAAAATGAATTTTTTTAATTTAGAGTCATTTAAATTCTTACACTTTTTGTGTCAAAACTATTCTAATACTATGCAAATTATGGATATAGAAGAATATTCCCATTTGAATGTTTGGTATCTTTTGGAACTTTCTGTAAAAAAACATTAACTTCTGGAGGTTTCAACCAAGAACAGAGAGGAGTGATTCACACTTGGAACTACATATTTTCAATATTCTTACATCAGTACTTCAAGCTGGTAATTTTCTAATGAGGGTCTCTGATGGGTTACAGTTTCTGCATGTTACAGTTGTGCAAGCTTGCTGAATGGTGGTTCATAGAGAAGTAATTTACAAAAGAGAAAATCCTGAACTTAAGATCTTCTATAAAAATAGATGGGTTATGTTCATTTTCTTAATAAAAGCAAAATAAGTAGTAAAAGGAAGATATCATTTCTCCATAAGTAAATTTACTCAGACAAACTGTGGATTACCATCCTTGGAAATGTTCAAAGCCAGGCTGGATGAGGCTTTGAGCAGCCTGGTCTGGTGGAAGGTGTCCCTACCTGTGGCGGTGGGGGGGGTGAATTAGATGATCTTTAATGTCACTTCCAACCCAAACTTGTCCATGATTCTATGAAATCAAATACTTGTTTTCTATTTATATTTAGTTGTGTATTTATCTGGACAACTGAGTGGTATTGAAATACTATCTGTTCTTTAGAGGGAGAGGTTTACACTCACTTTTTTGTCCATAAAACATCTTGCAGTCTTGGGTGTAAGAAAATGTCAAAAAAAAAAAAAAATAAAAAAAAGAAGGGGGGGGGGGGAATATTNGGACAACTGAGTGGTATTGAAATACTATCTGTTCTTTAGAGGGAGAGGTTTACACTCACTTTTTTGTCCATAAAACATCTTGCAGTCTTGGGTGTAAGAAAATGTCAAAAAAAAAAAAAAAATAGAATAAAGAAGGTGTGGGACCTAGTGGAATATTATTGAAATTGAAATCATGAAATAAGAAGTGGAAAACGTCTTTCCTTTTGTGACTAGACTGTAGACTGCTAAATGGATGGCCTTATTCGACCTGGGTAAACTTAATACTCGCAGAATACCTATTTCTGTTTATTTTTATGGATTATTTTTTTCCTTTAATCAGGAGCACAAAGGACCATCCATGTTAGGTTCAAGAGTAGCAAGTGGCATGTCTAAGTCATTGTTAGGGTTAGTAAATCTCTTCTGCTCAGTCTTCATTTAAGTTGTCCAAAACGTAAATGATTTTTTTTTTTTCCATTTTAAAGTCTCTGATTGCTGGAAGATTATCCCTAACAGTTATGTTTGTTTAGCGATAATGTTTTTAGGCAAAGAGCACTTCTGTGTGGAGTTTTACTGTATCTATTTCCTAGAAAGCGTAAAAATATACTGGGTTGGGGTTTTGTTTGGTTGGTTGGTTTTGGTTTGGTTTTTTTTTTTAATAACACAATCAGGAAGATAACGTTCTTGCTTTTTTTGGTGATCTCTTAGTCTTCATGGCTTACTTCAGATGAAATCTGTCTTTCATCCTTTTTCAATGTATTCTAGCTTGATTTTGCTGCATGGCAAAGTTTCTAGAATTTAACTGTATAATTTGTCTTGTAAATTTGAGTTGTTTAAGCAGCAGTGTAATAAGCTTTGTGTCCTTATCAGCAGATATATGCAGAGTCTGTCGATCCGAAGGAACTCCTGAGAAACCCCTCTATCATCCATGTGTGTGTACTGGCAGTATTAAATTTATTCATCAGGAATGGTGAGTTCTGTCTTTGTGGAGCTTTTAATTATTTGTTGTTAATAAAACACATCACATGTTTCTAAAACTATCACATCCTAAGTCTTCAGGTTAGCTAGTAAGAAAATCCAGTTTTTGCCAGTAATGTTAGGGGTTTGATGTTTTTTACATGATGGTTCATTACAGTTCAGAAAAAATCTAGTGATTATATGTGGAAAGGAAATACTGACAAGTGTTTGTGTTTAGGACTACAGTTCTGCTCATATGTCAGGTTTATGAAAACTAAGCAGAAAAGTCAGTATGCTGGGGCCTTTTCTGCCCAGTTCTAGTTGTGAATAAAAAGAACAGCTAACCCCACAGCAAGAAATAACAATATCCTAGTACTTTTGAATCATTTTGAGGTGTGTGTTTGATCAAGGAAATGCTAACGTGAAAACAGCAATTCTGGCCTAAAGCACACGTTCCTTTTGAAGGTATTTTAATAACCATTCTTTTGCAAATACAAGAGTTCTAAACCTTAGCTGTGTTCATATATGTGTCATCTCAAGTATTTATAAGGAGTAGTGTCACTTGTGGGTGTCCATGCTGGGATATATGTTTCAGTTTATTAGCCTTTTTAATAACGTACTCCAAGAATGTACTTTATCAATACATAAAGTGATGGACTTAAAGAGTTGCTGTTTCTCATAGTCAGCGCATCTTTATAGCTGTGTGAAACTTACTTGATGGCCTAAATGGCATTAATAAGCATGCTGATCGAAGTCCTGCTTAATAGTACAAATAGCCTGAGTTATGTTTGAAAACAGAGAACTACTGTGTTTTCCTTCATGGAGGGGTAAAGCTGGAGGTGTAATAGCATGTGTTAATATGATCACTTTTTATTGCAGCTTAGTTCAGTGGCTTAAACACAGCAGAAAAGAATACTGTGAATTATGTAAGCACAGATTTGCTTTCACACCAAGTAAGTATGTTTTACTGCTTCTATCAGAATTTCTTTTGTTATTTTTTCTTCGTATATATGAAGTGATTACTTTTTCACTCAGCTTGGTAGATCTGAACTAGCATTTTAACATACCTTCTTGTTTGAATTGCAGTTCTTATGCATATTATTGCAGACTGTGAATTGTATAAATAGTGGATAATCTGGTTGTTTCGTAATTTTAACGTGAGCCATAAAAGAAGTGTTGTTCTGTACCTTTTCTGACTGCCTCAGTCCCATTCTTTTGTTGCCAACATTACAGAGTATGGCATGTTTTCAGCTTCATTTTTGAGTGTTTGAAAGTCTGAATGTTAGGGTGAAACCACAGCAAAAATTTGAATTTGAGAAACAGTTGTTAGTTATCTTTGAACTATCCATCTGCAACACTGCCACCTGACTTCTGTCAGTTTCGATTCAAATGATCTTGACAACAAAACAAAATGCTCCACTTGTATTTTAGTCAAAATATAGTAAACGTCCAGTATTACATCACTCATTACATTAGATTCAACTAAGTTAGGCAGCTTATAGTGAATGACTGTGTCTTCATGTAATTCCCAGAGGATTCTTAATTACATTCTAACCGATAGTAGTAGAAATAAATGAGGTCATTTGTAGGCTTGTTATTTAGTACTGCAAACTTTTACTGCCTGTTGAACAGGTAAAGCGGTTCTTGTGTACCTGTTTTTCTCATTAAATCTATTTGTGCCAATTTATTCTTTGCAGCTGCTGAGCTCCATTCTTCATGGTGCAGACATGTATTTAAAAAAAAAAAAAACTGTTGAGTATCTGCACTGTTCATGTCTTGAGAAAAAAGAGGACATGAAGTTCTACTTGAAATGCACCTTATATGTGTGTTACTATTTGCACTAGAAAGCTTATTCACTGTCCTTATCAACAGAAATGTTCCTGCAGAAGTTTAATCCTTGCCTGACACAGCTGTTGGCAGCACAGCATGTAATGTAGTTGCAGATTATGGACATACGAGAAAACATAATTGAATGACTATGGTTTTAACAAGTTAGCATTTGTCAGAGGAGCCTTGAAATTGGTAGTAAGTGAACCTTTTTCTTCACTATATAGTAAAGTGCTTCCTCCACATTCAGCCTCTAGCAGAGGTCTTCTTATCCTCCTAGCACACACTGGCCACTCCCCAGGCTGAGCACCTTCAGCTGATAATATTTTCTTCTTCTTGGCTTTCACATTGCAAACTGCACATTGCACAGTGTGGTTTGGTTTGTTTGGTTGGGGTTTTTTTGCCTTTTCTGCTAGGCTGCACACAGTAGCATATGTCAGGTATCTAGCAAAGATTCCTCTAGCCCTCTCTACCCAGCACTTCTTGTTTCATTCTTTCCTCACACCCAGCACTCATACAGTTATGGTTTCCTTAGTTTCTCTTATCCTTCTTTATTTGGATTATAATGTGGCTGTCCAGTCTGGAAGCTGGGTCTCTTCGTGGGAGCTGGGAAACAGTCACTGACGCTGGGGAGAGAACAATAAGGCAGAGGCAGGATTGATGTATGTGCCAGTCATCCAGAACGAAGGTGGATCTGGTCTATAACTGTGTCATGTTTAAATCACTTTCAGATATAATTCTCCACAGGATGTGGTTGCATAAACACATGTATATACTTAGAATCTGTGCTTCAACAGACACGCAGTAATAATGCAGAGAATAATAGTGCAGTAATAGCAGCACCTCCTCTTTTAGTTTAGCTTGATTTTCTTCTTAAGGCTGTTGCTGTCATCCTGTCAAAAAGGCATAACTTTTTGCATATAGAGTATTTATAAAATATTCATAGGGCATATATTCTTTAAGTTTTTTAACATCTTGTGACTTCTTTAGCACCTGAGCTGCAAAGTTAGTTACTGTTTGTAGAGGAAAAAAAGAGTAGAAGGTTCAACTTGCATCTTGGCAGGAGTACAAAAGAACTGATTTTTCTTCTGCATAATAGCACCATTCTCTAAAAATGTTTAGTCATGTAGGCTAATACTCTATTTTCAAATACACACTTTGAAGCTAAATTTATGTTTTAAAATATTAATTTTCTGCAGTTCTCCAGTTACGAATTAATACAGCTATTTTAAAAAGAGATTGTTCCTTTTTAACCTGGATGTTTTCTTTCTGAGTTTTTAAAGAGCCAGCTACTATGTATTCTTTTCCTCCCTACACATGCACTTTCTTTTGTCATGTGCTAGGGTGCAGTTTTCTTGATGCTACACTAAATGTTCATAAGCACTGACCTGTGAGAGACTGTGTTTCCCAAGAGAAGATAGTTTTCAAAACTTCTCTTTTCTGTAGAAGGTGACAGTAACATAAATATTTTCAAAAACACAAATATAGAGGTAAACTAGTGTGCTGGGTTCAGCAGTTGCAGTCAGTTTTTCTTCTCATTAGTAGCTGGTGTTTTGACTTAACCCGCAAACAAGGCTGATCAGGCCGATGTTTTTGGTTGTTGCTGAGCGATGTTTGCCCTGACCAAGGACTTTGTGAGCCTCATGCTCTGCCAGGGAGAAGGGGGGGACTGGGAGGAAGGAGGGACAGAACCCAAACTGACCAAAGAGGTGTTCCATACCATAGCACGTCATGCCCGGGGGGTAACTGGGAGTTACCCGGAAGGAGAGGGAGCTTCCCGGTCGGGCTCGTTTTCAGTGGGTGGTATCGTACCCTCTTCCCTTGTTTCCCTTGTCGTTATTATTATTGGTGATAGCAATAGTGATTTGTGTTATACCTTAGTAACTGGATTGTTGTTATCTCAACCCATGGGAGTCGCATTCCTTCGGCTCTCCTTCCCCCCACTCCTCCGGATTGGGGAGGAAAGAGGGGAGGGCAAGAAGGGGGGGGGGGAAGTGTTGAGTGAATGAACGTGCTGCCTAGCTGAGTTTAAACTACGACAACTAGCCTGATCTTTGTCTGGGGATTGGGGTTTACTTCTCTGCTTCCTAAGTGGTCATTAGGATGTCACAAGCATAGCTAATACAAAAACTGTAAAATAGGAGGGTACATGGGTAGACTACTCTTCAGTTTATAAATTATTTTATAATAAGCTTTTGATTTATGCATGCATAGTTACTAGTTCAAGGCTTGCGTGTATTTGGACCTCACTGTATTGCTGTAATCCTGTTTTGTTGCTGTTCTTTCTCTTTCTTGTTATTTGCCACCTTTTTTCACATGTAACAGTTAATATGAAGGTTTGTTGGATTGGGAACTATTTGTTTCTTTCATCATTTGGATTGAGTGTGCTCGTAAGCTATCCTATGGCATACTGAGATTCTCCACATTAAATACTTATTGTTTGGGGTTTTTTTCTTTATTAAGCCATAAGCCTTGATACTTTTTTTGATCGTCTTTAAAGCCTTTTGGATGTGACTAACATATCTAGCTTAATAGAAAGTGTTCATGTTTCACAGATTTAAAGGCAAAGAAAAATTAGTAGCTCTCTGACATAATTGTAAATTATTAAATTATATGTTTGTATTTTTAAGAAACTTGCGCAAAACCCACCACTTAGTAATTGCATGTTGATGGTAGACTTCATTAAGTTCCAAGCGTTTGGATCTTTAATTTAGTACAAAATTATCTGTAGGAAGGTATGTAATTATACTGAATGACCCATTTTCTTGGGCTTGTCATTTGAAGTAATTAAGATTTTACTGACGGATATAGTGGGCTGATTTTTTTTTACTTGTTCATTTTGACAAACTTTAACATAGTAGCCCATAGCTTCAGCATTTCTAGAAACTGTAGTTTGGAAAAACAAACTTCTGAAAGAAAATACTACATGCTGGCACAGAATTCAACATGTCTGCTGTCAGCTTCAGGGTATAGGGTAAACATACAGGTGAGGTACATTGGAGTGTCATGTCATAGGTTTTGTTAAACCCATGGCTTGCATGAGAAGGGGTGGCATTTTTCTCCTTTTACCTTAGCAGCCTGTAACAAAGTCTGTATATGTCTCAGAAGTGTAAAATAGAAACATAGAATGGTTCGTGTTGGAAGGGTCTTTTGAAGATCATCTTATCCAGCCTAAAGAGTAACTCACAACCCCTGTTTTACCAAACCAGTGCTTTAATTCATCATCTATAAAACACAAGGTTTTACTTGTGAGTTATGTAGTCTGGAATGGGTTGCCCAGAGAAGTTATGCTCCGTCCCTGGCAGTGTTCAAGGCCAGTTTGGACAGAGCCTTGGGTGACGCCTCACATTAGTGTGAGGTGTCCCTGCCCAAGGCACAGGTTTCGAAGCAGGTGATCATAAGGTCGTTTCCAGCCCTACCTATTCTGTGATTCTTATTTCATGATCAGTGCACATGAATGAGGATGGTGGCATGTAAATGGCTTGCAAGTGTAACAGTGAATAGCAAATTTATGGGTAAGAGGACTGTTAAGTATTCTGTGAAGTAGGCTAAATGACTGTTTTACATAATCAAAGAAAGATGTTTTACTTTCTTCCACACTAAGTATGCACCCATTCAGATTATGGGCAAGTAAATAGGTAGACTTGGATGGGAAAAGAGTGAGACATGAAATAGGATGCTGTTGCATTGTGGCAGCTGTGGAGAAAAATAAGACTATTTTAAAAATTTAAAACTTCATAATAAATGGGGGTTTTATGCATGTCAGAAGGCAGTTGCTTTTCTAGTTTATTTCTGCAGCTCTGTTGCCCTCAGCCCTTAGGAGACAAGGAAAGTCTTGAACAGTTGCTTTGGGACCAGTTGCACATTGCTGATACTGCTCTGATAAGAGTTCGTTTCTGTACTGCCATTACTAAGTGCCTCTCATATCTCCTTGCAAGGGAAATTGTGAGAGGTTAAATTGAAAGTTAATTTATTTCTTTGTAAGCTTGTTGTGAGTTAGAGTATTCAGGTTGAGCAGATTGTCCCTGTTGTGTTTGCTGAAGTACAGTTGTGTGATGTTTTTACTAGATAGCCTCTGAGGAAATGGGAATGATGAGAAAGCTTCCTGTAATAAACTTAAAGGTATCACTTTGGGGACTTTTTTTCCACTTTCCTGTTCTGGATTTTTTTTGTCAGCTGAAGTGTGTTTTCACCCTGTTTCCTTGAAAACTATGTGTCATCATTGTCTGCGTTCTTCCTTATTTTTTTCTTGGAAAAGGAACGTTTCTAAATACAGCCTTGTGGTTTTCCTACCTTATTTGTATCAGCGTAACAACAGATTTTTGTCTTAAGCTGTCTGGTTTAGAGAAACAAAATTAATATTTGTGTTTGTGAAAGTCTTGGCTTAATGGGGGGGAAGTTGGATAGAACAAAAGCCCACCCCCAGAAAACAACCACCCAAACCTAGTATTCATAAGTAAAATAGCTGTTACACTCTGCAGGTGTGACCTGAGTATCCAAAATGCTTTCTATCCATGACCTGGACAGCTAAAGCTATCAAAGCTCACTTACGCTCAACCAAAGTCTGTTTGAATTTCTTGCTGTAATAGAAAAAAGGTATTCCTTTAACTGGACTTCAGTAGAGAGACTTTTATTTGGACAAACTATGGTAAATAATACAGGAAATTTTTTCCTCAAACTGAGTTAGGGAAGATTACTGAGATGGGAATTAAGGGATGAAGGAAAGATGAGGAGAACATATGTGTGAAATGGAATGAAGAGGATGTCTATTGCTGTGACAGGTAAAAGTCTCAGGCCTCATAGTGGTGGTGGAGAGTGGATAAAGAGATGGAATGTGGAGAAAATGGCAGTAGATGACAGACACAAGTAGGAGGATTAGCTGTGAAAATCACTGGCAGCAAGCTTCAGTGCTGCATTATGCTTGCACACTAGGGATTCTGTTGTCCTGGGAATTTTTGCATTTCACCCATCAAATGTTGTATGACATAGAAGGGCTTTAACTTACCATCAGGGTATGAAGCTTCTAGTGGTAGAAGCTGTATATATTTTGAGCTGTGGCAGAGGAAAATCAGCAGTCTTCCCCTGCCCCACTCTCAACTCCTGAAATCATCAAAAGTCATCAAATTGTTAAAATTTGGGGGATGTAGCTTGTCTTCTCTGAGTAGTAGATGTGCTGTGCATTTATTTGAATGCTCAGTTGTAATCCTAAAACCTTAGAAAAGTGAGCATGTAGAGGTGCTAACATTTACAACCACTTCAGCTTTCCTGTGTTGAGATGGGCATCCATTTTCTACAATCCCCTGTTTAAGTGTTGAGTAATTCCTGAAATACGCATTTTTCTAAAAAAAACCAAAAAAACACCAAAACCAAAAAAACTTCAAACCCTCCCAGCTTCTCCCTAACAAATAAATGATTAATGCAAAGTTAATGTTTTCCTTGCAGGCTCTGTTAAAGTTCCAAAGTGTTGACTAAAATGCATTTTTGTAAAATGAAAAAAATAAGCCTCTTGAGTGTCTGCTGAGTAGAGTTTTGTTTCAGCTGGCATTTTCTATAATACTGCCAAATTGTATACTAAATCTATTTTTGTAATAAGAAAATTGTAAGTTGGTAGATAGTGTCAAAACACGTTTCTATCCTGCTTCTAGCTTACTGCTTTGTATTCTCACAGCTACACTGCCCTAGTGCTGTGTTTGTAGTCCTCTTTTTAGGAATTCCAGTTCCTTGCCAGATACCTGACAGCTGAGAACCTTTGAAATTCAAAACAAGTTACTGTTTGTCTTATGGTTACTGTTTTGTTGTTAATTTGTGTCAAATATAATTCACATGTTGAAATGCACCAATCTCTCCACATTCTTCGATTACTTATGCACGTTGATACTACTTCTCTATGTTCTTGAGGGGTTTTTTTACGATACAGAAATTATGGGAAATGTCCCTGGGGAGAAAAAAGAGGGTTTTTTTCTCCTACAGAAGCTTCCTCTCTGAGATTGGTAAAAAAATGATTAGGAATGTAGGTAAAGATAATAAAGACGTTCATTAGAGAAAATGAGGGGATGCAAATGGATTGTATGAAGCAGTATTTCTCAGACTTTTCAAAGGGCTGTCCATGAGAGGGGAGGAAAACTTTTCTCTAGTCATTCTTATAAAACTTGCATTTCTTTATGTAGTTACAAGCATGTGATTTTTTTATTTATTTATTTGTTTTTCTTTTTGAAAAATAGTCCATTAATTAAATGTGTGAAAGTCTTCAAGCTCAGCTGTTTTCAACATAACTTAAATACCCAGGCAGCAATGTCTTTGTGCAACTCCTAACTGTAGTTTATCTTCTTTATTCAAATTTGTGATTGACACTGTGTATAACCACTTCCTGGTGTCCATGTAAGTGTGTAGAAGCTAAAGAAATGTGATGAAATCATCAGAGATAAATGTTTTCTAATTGTTTGGAAAAGAAGCTCTGTCTCTGTGTTTTTTTGGCCTTTGAGTAAGGCCAGGTTTCTGTAATATATAGGTGTTGAATTTAAAAGTGTTGCAAATGTACTATTATGAAAATGTCTTTAGTGGCTGAGAGATTTGCATTGTGTTCTGTAATAGGAGTGACCTTTAAAGAAGTCTTGCATGGTATGAAATAGATACCTGTTGAAAGTAAAAGGCATTCTATGTAAATTTCAAAGCCTGTAAATAATCAGTTCCCTTCTGTTTTCCTGTCTGTGAAGTGCTCTTACTTTGGCTGTTTTTTTTGGGTTTGGGGGTTTGTTGGTTTTTTTTTTTTTGGTTTTGTGCTGTTAGATAGCAAGTGGGAATCTTAAGTTACCTGACACAGATTGTCAGTATACAAAACTGCTGATTGTTCTTGTTCCTTGTCCTCTTTCCTTGAACTAAGTTTATGAATAACAGACAGGGATATCTTTGAGGTACTGCAAAGTAGGCGGGCTGCTGAATTTAGAATCTTCTTTTTCTTGCAGGCCCGAGTTATTTTGAGATAATGAGTTTACAGTTGATACAGCTATTAAGAAAACTTCTCTAAGTCAAAAACTAGCATGGAGTTTATTAATTTCCTCATTCCACTCAGTACACAATGTAACAAATGTGCTGTGAAGTTTTTTCTGTTGTTTGTTTGGGGTCATCTCTTGGGAATCTATAAAATGTGCTTATTCTTTTAGTAAGCTTTTCCAGATACGAGCATTTTGTAGTTGGCAGGAATTTTACATAAATGCTTCTTTAAAGGAAGAACTGTTTCATAAGTGCCTTTTCTACACAGTTTATTCCCCAGATATGCCTTCACGGCTTCCAATCCAAGACATCTTTGCTGGACTGGTTACAAGTATTGGCACAGCAATACGATACTGGTTTCATTATACACTTGTGGCCTTTGCATGGTTGGGAGTAGTACCTCTTACTGCATGTAAGTATTAATTTTTTGTACTATAATAATCTTACAGGCAGAAAAATACGCAACTTCCTGCAGCAAAGTTTTGTGAGACCATTGTTGGTTTATTAAAAACAAACAAACAAACAAAAATAAATCTGAAGTTTGAAGACATTATTTCACTTATTTCTTGCTTGGAAGTTTTAGCTACTTGACTCTTATGCTAGTAGTGCAATGCAGGAAGGTGTTAAAAGATAGAAGAAAATGCATAAAAGGGCTTTTAAACTTCTTATTCCAATAAAATGCCTCTTTTCAGTTATTTCATGGAAGCTTTTATTTTATACCATTTAATAGGATAGATGAATTATCCTGGTTTTTCTAACTATCTGTAAATCAAAGTACAATATTTATTTTTACTTTTTAGTATGAAACCCCAAATCCCTTTATAGGCATACACAAATTGATTAGTAAAGCTCTTAAAAAAAAAAACAATCCTGAAATAAAGAACTATGAGTACTAAAGGGATTCAGTAGAAAAAGAGCACACATGTTTAAATTACTGAAGTATCCAGTTTGAAATTTACTTTTCAAAAACGAATGGAAAGAGAACTATTGATGTTTCAACAAGCTAAGAATATAGAGAAGATGAAAAGAGGTAAAAGGGATATGGTGTTCAGTGAAGGAAATGATTGGAAGTGGATCTTTCCAAACAGTAATTACCCCTTGAACAAAATAGCACTGAGCCAGTAAATGGATCTCCCTAGACAGTTTCTCAATATGTTCTGTGCTTTTATTTGTAGCTGGCACTGGCTTAGTTTTGGGAGTAACACAATACTGGCAACAGCTATGAAAAAGCAATCCTGTTTCTGTTGCCTGTCCTTCCTGTGCAAGAAAAAGAACTTTTCTAGGGCTTGAGAAAACAAGATCTACAAATTGAATTAGCACTAAAAAGATTTGAAAATTCTGCCGTAGGTTTTTAGGTGAATCTTGATTTTTCTAGCACTGTCCTTCAAAATGCAAATGTTGTGCATTTTTCTTTCTAAAACTTCTGAAGGACAGCAAAATCATATTCAGTAGCTTATTTAAGGTAGTTATGTTTCATAACTGTTTAAAAACCTGATGCTGGCTCTTCAGTAACACTGAAACATTACCAGAAATGACCACCTACATCATTGTTATATAAATATGAGTTGGGTTTTTTTTGTTTGGTTTTGGTTTTGGTTTTTTTACAAATGTCATTTTGGGGTTTTAATACTTGTTTAATAAACCAATATAACTTAACTATGATTTTGATTTACGAGTGACCGTTTTGATATGTGAAGGTTTGTTTTACTTTGTCTTAATTTCTGTCTCTAACACTGCACATGTACCCATGTTTATGAATTCCTTTAAGGATTAATATACTGTGAAGGGTAATGTATTTGCACAGGATAATATCCAATGTGATAGGTTCATTCAGTCTAACAAACCTTGAAAAATCCGTTTACTTCTGAAATTTGTCAGTATCTGTCTTGGATTGATTTTATATAATTCTTGTCTTCTTACTTCAAATGGCAGTAGT
Source organism: Agapornis roseicollis (assembly GCA_002631895.1). Lineage (NCBI taxonomy): Eukaryota > Metazoa > Chordata > Aves > Psittaciformes > Psittacidae > Agapornis > Agapornis roseicollis. Next base: position 143,895 of record NDXB01005489.1, on the reverse strand, counting down.
GTAATCTCATTTTCTGTAATACTTAAATACTTTTTAATGTAATTTTTTGCCTTCCCTGTTTCTCTTATATGGTTCACATCAAAGAAGGCTGTAACCAAAATCTAATCTATACCATGCTTCTGTTTGTACATGCAGGTCGTATCTACAAGTGCTTGTTTACTGGCTCTGTGAGCTCGCTACTGACACTGCCATTAGATATTTTATCAACGTAAGTACTTAAACAGTTTGGTACAAATAACTTTTCCAGTTAGATTACTGTGAAAATGGTTGCTTTGCACCGTCACACCCTTTCTTCCAGTTGTGCTTATAATCTTCCACCATCTTACGTGAGCAGCTGTCTGTTACCCGTTGCAAACAAGATACGTAGCCAAAGTATTACAGTAGAAATCATTTTGCTTTGAAGTTCTGTTATGCAGGATCTTTGGAAATGGAAAGCTGATTTTACAAAATGGGCACTAGGTAATGAAGGTTTGTATTTGAAGCCAAGAAAACTTACACTGCAAAATTATACTTAATAATTAAAAAAAAATTATTTTCCTACAGTGTGACTCAGATGCCACATAGTAGGATATGAATATATATTGCTAATAATATTGATGTCACATTCTGTTTACTTTGTTACATTTTTACTTTTATCCATCCTGGGTCTCTTATGTGGTAGAGATTTTTTTGAAATTTTTCTTCCCTCTCAGTTTCCTTCAACCTGACACTTAGTTTTGAATGATTCAGTCACCATATGCTATTGAATATTGTCTGTCTTTTTATAAATCAGTTTTACTTAAAACAATAAATACCAACATAACAAAGTTTCAGGCTGGTTCTTACTTCTTTTTCTTATCCTAAACATCAGAAACTGAAACTGTTTGAGTAGAATCTAGTAAATTTTGAGTGAATGACCTGTGCAGTTCATCTGAATCATCTCACTTGGGGTATTTGATTTGAGGCATCAGGTGATGTTATGTTTAATTTTTTTTTATTAATAGAGATGCTAGCTTGAGATTAGTAGCAATGTTTTTCCTATTATCTTCCAGTAAGTTCAGATATTTGAGAAGAATCTGAAACAACTGAACCTACAGCACCTGTTCTTGTATTTTTTACAGTCTAGGGAGAAAATAAAGGACTCTAGTGTCAGGTTTTGATGGCATGTGAGGCTGTGCTTTGACGCGTATTTCTTTGATAGAGTCAGTGACAATAGCGTCTTGCATCATCATTTCATTTTAGACATCCTGTCTCTGTGGTATTCACTCTGCTGTGCAGGCACAAGTGTTTGTGTGGCTGCATTGAGAGCTAGACTAACACTTCTCTAGGGGTGACAGAATGCTGTGGTGGCATATTTTAAGGAACATACTGTAGTTAGCTCCCTAAGCAAATCCACTGAGGTCAAGGAGTAGTGCAAGGGTGGAAACAAGTGGGAGGGGGTACCTGGAATTAGGGATGAGAGTTGATTAAGCCAATTCAAATACCTTTGCATTGCATGAAGCCCTAGTTTCAGTTGGCTAAGTGCATTTTATTTTACTGCTGCTTTACAGTTATGTATGTCTTGACAAATGAGGTTTTTTAAAGTATAGAGATAATATATGGGATAAAGACTATCAGAAATAGAGCTGTGGAAGACAAAACCTGTAGTTCCATTCTTTTGGTTAGGGTAGCTCAGCAGGTTAAATGTTTCAGTGAAGTGGATATTGTGCCTCTAGCCATTTAAACAGACCTTTTACTATAGCATTTACTTAGCAACTATTGCATTTCCTTTGCTGTTCTTGAAGATTGTTTTTCCTGAACTACTCTCGAAGCTTTTCTTCATATTGAGTCAAATCCTGTTTTGCAGGAGTATTTATGTTTAAACAGTAATTTCACAAACCAAACCAGAGGGAAATAAAATCTGTTCCAAATCAGTGTTTATCTTGGCACTAAAACCATTTATATGCAGGTACATACAGCCTTCCTAAAAGAAACTTGCTTTGCACAGATTTCTCAAAATCAGTTAAAAATTATGTCTAGATATAGACCAGTCAGTCCCACCTCTGTGCCTGGAAAAATCTTGGAGCAGATTCTCCTGGAAGGCATGCTGAGGCACATGAAAACCAACGAGGTGCTTGGTGACAGGCAGCATGGCTTAACTAAGGGGGAAGCCTGCCTGACCAATTTGGTGGCCTTCTATGATGGGGCTACAGAACTGATGGACAGGGGTAGAGCAGTTGATGTCATCTACCTGGACTTGTGCAAAGTGTTCGACATTCTCCCACACGACATCCTTGTCTCTAAATTGGAGAGACATCAATTTGATAGGTGGGGCACTCGGTGGATAAAGAACTGGTTGGATGGCCGCACACAAAGAGTTGTGGTCAATGGCTCAGTGTCCAGCTGGAAACCAGTGACGAATGGTGTCCCTCAGAGATCGGTGTTGGGACCGGTCTTGTTCAACATCTTTGTTGCTGACATGGACAGTGGGATTGAGTGCACCCTCAGCAAGTTTGCCGATGACACCAAGCTGTGTGGTTCAGTGGATACGCTGGAGGGAAGGAATGCCATCTAGAGGGGCCTTGACACACTTGTGAGGTGGGCTGATGCCAACGTCATGAAGTTTAACCGTGCCAAGTGCAAGGTCCTACACCTGGGTCGGAGCAATGCCAGGCACAACAGAGAAGAGATTCAGAGCAGAGATGAAATTGGGTAGAGATGAGATTCAGAGCATCCCTGTGGAGAAGGACTTGGGGGTGGTGGTCAATAGAAAATGAACATGAGCCAGCAGTGTGTGCTCACAGCCCAGAAGGCCGACCTTATCCTGGGCTGCATCAAAAGGAGCGTGACCAGCAGGTCGAAGGAGGTGATCCTGCCCCTCTACTCTGCTCTCGTGAGACCTCACTTGGAGTATTGTGTGCAGTTCTGGTGTCCTCAAGATAAAAAGGACATGGAACTGTTGGAACAAGTCCAGAGGAGGGCCACAAAGATGATCAGGGGACTGGAGCATCTCCTGTATGAAGACAGGCTGAGAGAGTTGGGACTGTTCAGCCTGGGGAAGAGAAAGCTGTGTGGAGACCTCCTAGCAGCCTTCCAGTATCTGAAGGGAGCCTATAGGGCTGCTGGGGAGGGACTCTTCATTAGGGACTGTAGTGACAGGACAAGGGGTAATGGATTCAAACTTAAACAGTGGAAGTTTTAGATTGAATATAAGGAAGAAATTCTTTCCTGTTAGGGTGGTGAGGCACTGGAATAGGTTGCCCAAGGAAGTTGTGAGTGCTCCATCCCTGGCAGTGTTCAAGGCCAGGTTGGATGAAGCATTGTGTGGCACGGTTTAGTGTGAGGTGTCCCTGCTTATGGCAGGGGGGTTGGAACTAGATGATCTTAAGGTCCTTTCCAACCCTAACTTTTCGATGACATATAAATAAATAAAACTTTTTTGCACAAATACCAGTTTATTTGATGATTTGGAACTAGGAGGTTATATTTCTGGTAGTTACAATGACTAAATGTACTAAATGACAAATATATTTTGCTAATTTAGTACATTAATGTTTTGGTTTGGGATTTTTTTCTTTCTTTAACAGGGAGAACTTGCTGGCTGACTGTTTGCAGGGCTGTTTTGTGGTAACGTGCACTCTGTGTGCATTCATCAGCCTTGTTTGGTTACGTGAACAGATCGTCCATGGAGGAGCACCACAGTGGTTAGAACAAAATCAGCAACAGCCACTCAATGGTGTTGGTCAACAAAATGAGGTAAAACTTAACTGCTCAGTAGTTAAGTATTGTTGTGAATAAATACATTCTCAGAACCCAGCAGTAATGTTGTTTTACTGCAGGGTGTCTTTGTGCGTTAGTAGAAGTTGAAGCTGTGTTCCTGTATAAACTTGGTGATATTACTGTTACGTTTTTGAAATTCTGTAAAATTTTAATGGATGTTATAGTACATTTTTTGTAAAGCAGCTGTGAAGTTTTTACATTTTTATGTCTGTATCATTACACTTTTTAAGATAATTTTGTAAAGCTGAGCTGTCAGCCATAGCTGACAGGGAAGATGCAGCTTGCTTTTGTTTTCTTACATATTTCTGTAGTTCATGAGGTAACAATTCATTGTTTTCAAAGCAGTTGAAGGTGTTGCTGGAACTTCCGAAGTTGAAGCTTCTCTGCCCTCCCCTGATCTCCCAACACACGTGCAGCACGCCTTTACTGCTTACAGGACCTTCTTGGGCAGCAGCAGAGATAGGCAACATGTGCATAGGGAGGAAATAATTAAGAGTTTTTTTCTTTTGTAATAGATGTCAGTTTTTTTTAAAGACAGAGAATGGAGATCCTCAGCTTGATGACTGTCTTGGGTTGTCCTTGAATTACCATCTTTCTAGTTTAATGATAGCTTTCATAAGATCAGGAGAGCTCCCCTGTATTGATCACTGGTGATATCACATCTGGACTGCTGTTATTTAGTTTTAGGCTTGCCCTTGTACAAGAGACATGGGCATAGTGGGGTGCATGCTGTGAAGAGCCAACAAAAGTAGTTGAAGGACTGGAGCATCTCATATTCAATGAGAGGCTGTGAGAGCTGTAACTGTTCACCCTGGAGATGAAAAGGGCCAGGGTAGACTTTCCCAGTGTATAAACGCCTGACTGGAAGATGTAAAGAAGACAGAGCCAACGTCTTCTTGGTAGAATTGAGTGACAGGACAACAGACAGTAAATGCAAATCAAAACACAGGAAATTTCATTTAGACCAAAAAAGCCCTAAGCAAACAAAGAAACAAACAGCCCCCAAACAAACAAAACCAACCAACCGGAACAAGCTGGATACCACTTTTGGGGTTTTTTTTGTTTGTTTGCGTTTTATTTCTTGATTATGCGGATTGTTGGATTTTGTTCCTTTTCTGTAAGTGTGATCAACTACTGAAACAGGTTGCTGGGGCAGCTTGTAAAGTCTCCGTTCCTGGAGATAGTCAGAAGCCAACTGCAAACAGGACAACCAGCCTGCTGTAGCTGACCACTCTTTGGGTTGGGTTGACTTAGATGATCCCTAAAGGCTCTTTCCAATCTCAGCTTTCTGTTAAGAAGTCTGAATGTTTCTCTTCCCCTTTGAAAAGGTTTAGTGGTTCCAAATTTAATGTTTGTCTAAAAAAAGACATTAGTAAAATTTTTTGAAATACTCTTTAGTTTTGTCTATGCACAGAATAAACATGGAGTGAGATTGATCAGTTTAACGGAATACTACATCCTGTTTCTGCAGGCTCAGGCTGTTGTCAATGGAGGCGTTGAAAATGCTGTGCTGGATCAACCTGCTAACCCAGCTGCTGAGAATGCTGTTGTAGGTGAGAACCCTGAAATTCAAGAAGAACAAGTAGATGAAGAGGAGGAGGATAATGAAGATGAAGAAGATGCTGTAGTTGAAGATGCAGCAGATGCAAACAATGGAGCACAAGGTAACAGGTGACTCAAAACAGTAATGTTTTAGTTCTTTGTAAATGCAAGTGAAACCATCGAAAACAGAACTGTCATAATTCAAGAAAGCTGTGAAAATTCCCACTTCAGCTTATTGTTAATCCTAGTTTTTTGTAAAATTCATGTATTTCTTTTGAGTGCTGAATCATTTGCTTGTGGAAAAGCTGTCAACAGTTATAAGTTGAATGTTATGCACTTAAGTCTTTTTGTTCATTTAAAACACAGTGTGGAGTGGTTACATTTTATTTTGGGTGAGTCTGACAGCTGCAAAAATGGCCATTGTTTCCTTAGATGACATGAACTGGAATGCTTTGGAATGGGATCGAGCAGCAGAAGAGCTTACTTGGGAGCGAGTGAGTAAGAATCATTTTCTTGAATTGAATAATCAAGACCCATACTTGAAATTATTTGTAGTATTGCTGTGTTAAAATTCATTTGGGGTAAATTTTGATATCATTGTGTAGTGTGAAAACTATCAGCGAGGCTTTAGTGATCTAAAACTCATTGTATTTGAAAGCCAGATGTTATCATGCTACTTGTTAACTATCCAAAAGGTGTGTCTTTGATTTTAATATAGCAGTAGCTTAAAACAAGACTTATTTTAAGCACAGGCTTTTCTGAAGTTTTCAACTTGGTCAGGTTTAGAAATGAATTGCAGCTTGCATTGAGGATGTTAGGCCAGATTAGGAGCACATAGGTGTTGTGTTATATGTAGATTAATGCTTAATCTTTCTATTAATGAAAGCATTAAACTAAAGAAATTTACTTTATGTATTTGCAAAAGACAAATGCATTTCTTAAAACATGGAGCATTTTAATATAATATTGCATCTGTTTTGTTTATGGATCATAAATCCCTTAATTAAAGCATGAAATCATGTACACTGTAGTCGTAGAGACTCAAGAACTAGTTTTTGTAGCTGATTTAGAGGTAGCCAGTATTTGAGTTCAAAGTTCACCACATGCAGCAAAATCTACCTAAAGGTAGATAGAGCAGGTTCATGGGATTTACCAGCATCATTTACTAGTGCCTATGGCAAACAGTTGTAAAACTAGTCATTGTGTTCCCAGGGTGTGAAATTATTGTTTTCCTGATTGCCATGTAGTAGAAATAAATTTTTCATAAGGGACAGGTCTTCAACTTTGTTTTGTATCTAGTGAAAAATCTCTGTTTTGAAAGATTTTTAGTGAAAAAGGGCATACATGCATGCAGGTTTAGTGATCCATTTTGCTGTAGATCTCAAGATGAAAGTGTTACATTTCCGAACCCAGTTTATGTGCTGGGAAATGTTGGTGTACTCTTAATTGAAAATACTTTGATGCCTCTCCAGGAATATAAATTGGCTTCATAACCATTTCCTGTCCTACATGCTGGTTTAGGCAATAGCCATCTACTTGGCATTTAGTATCAAAAGTGGGGTAGAGTTTTCTGTACTTCATCTTGTGAAAATAGTATGCAAGCTCTCTGAATTTTTGAAAATACTTGCATCTTGGTTTATTTTGTGAAATATGTGTAACTTAGTGAAAAATCCTGGCTAAAAAAAAAATAGCCTTGATCCTGGTTCTTCACAGCAGTAATCATGGAGTAGAAGTGTCTGTATTGAAATAGTAAGAAAACCACAAAGTGGAGAGGAAAGGAGAGATTTTTGTTATTTTTTTAATAGATGCTTTACTTCTGCCTATTTTGTGCATGCTTCCCGTAACAGCTGTGCAGTGTGATGGAATTTGGTTCCTGTCTTCCCTAGCTGTTGATCACTTCTGGTCTACATTTAGTTACACAGTGTAACAGCATTCACTAGTTGCTACACTAGTAGTAATTACATAGTGTAGCAACATTACTAGTTGCTTTATACATTGAAGGTAAAATACAAACTTTTGAATTTTCTCAATGCAACATAAACTGATACCTTGCAATTAGGAAGCAAAAAAAGATGTTGCTCTTGTGTTTTAATGTTGTTTAAAAGTGTGTTTAAGTGACAGTTCAATCATTAAAATGTTCTGAACATAGGAAATCTTTAGTCTTGGAGAGAAATAGCCTATAAATTGACTATCTGTATGGTCTGCAACATATAAATACATGTGTATTAAAATATTCCACGTGTATATCAGTGCCTTTGATCAACTGAGTTTATTGTGTTGAATGAGAACTTACTTTAAGAATTTATGTCCTGGTTCTCTTGGTTGAGCAATTAAAAAGAAAAAACCCCAGCTTTTTCCTGTACTGGACATAAAAGGTTGGTGTGAAAGAGGCTTCTATGAGACTTACTTTAGATGTGCGTTGCTTAGTTTTCCTGATGAATAAAAAAATGAACTTTCTTATTTCTTATTTTCCCAGATGCTTGGACTTGATGGATCTCTCGTTTTTTTAGTAAGTGAAATCCTGTCTTTCAAGAATTTCTATAGGAGGCTCTTTTATTTTTTTTAAAAGTAAAACTAGTTTTTAAAATTACTATCATTCTATTTGAAGTCGCTATTTTTGTATAATACATATTCAGAATAGAATCATAGAATGCTTTGGGTTGGAAAGAACCTCAAAGATCATCCAGTTCCAACCACCTTGCCATGGGCAAGGACACTTTTCACTAGACCAGGTTGCTCAAAGCCCCATCGAACCTGGCCTTGAACACTGCCAGTGATGGGACAGCCACAGCTTCTCCGGGTAACCTGTGCCAGTGTCTCATCACCCTCACAGTAAAGAATTTCTTCCTAATATCCAATCTGAATCTACCCTCTTGCAGTTTAAAAGTTGAGATCCTTAACAGACATATGTACCTTAGGATCATGTACTCCCTTGCATACGCTAAAAATGCGTATCTGTTCTAGCCTCGAGTTTTGCTTGTTATGTTATGGTTAAAATAGTGTCCTCATTCAGACTTCTGTGATTTGTCCTAACACCACCATAACCATCATTAGTAAATTTTTGCCATAAACTAGATTTTAGATTGACTTCATTTGGTTTGGGTTTGTTTTTTTTTATTCCTTCCTAGAATTTTTTCCTTCTTGAATATTATTTTAATTTGTATCACTATCAACTTTATTTTACTTTTTAAATATGAACATTTTCGCATTTATAAAACAGTTACATATAGTTCATGTAATTGTTTTTGAGGGTGGAACTATTCATACAGATTTTAAAATAACAACTTACTTTAAAAACATAAGAGTATTAAAGCAAATGTAAGTACTCTCATCTAGGTAAATGTCCATGAATGTGAACAGATGCTTTCATAATCTGTCCTGCATGTTTTGGTCTTTCTGTTAGAGTGAATTTCTTGGTTCTGACAAGTGATGTGCAATTTCTGATAATAATAGGCAGTTGAAAGAAGTTTAGATACAAAAGCAAAGTTGTGTACTTAAATGACTGATACTAACTGTCATCTTCCTCCCTCCTTCTCCCATACCCCTTGCAGGAACATGTTTTTTGGGTGGTATCTTTAAATACATTATTCATACTTGTGTTTGGTAAGTATCTTTTGCTCTTGAGTTTTATGAAGATCCTTCTCTATAGCAATAATGCAGGTTAATTTTAAAGCTATTCTTTCAGCATAGATAAAGTTGTGACACCTAAAAATAGAATCACAAACAAGCTGGGAACATGAATAATAAATCTTCGTTGCATCTAGTTTTGTCATTTTAATTCCTTTAAGCAAATGGGTTTAAAATAGGAAATCTGCCAAAAGCTTAATGATGTCAAGCAAACCATGGAAAATAATATTTGAATACTATTAAATTAAAGGAGGAAACTCCTGGAATTGAATTTGGTGAGCAAGTGAAGTACTTTTAGGAATGGCCAGAATTTTTTTTTTCTCCTTACAGTTTTTACTAGATATAGTTAAATCTGTTTTTCCATCAAGAATCCATTTTTCCATCAAGAATTCATTTTTGCAGCTCAAACTGGGAGGGAGCAGGGTGTGTAAGAATGTAGCTGACTCTATAGAGCTGTCAAACGTATTTCCATTTTGTGTCAAAAATTACTATGGAACAACTTTGCTTAGTTCACACAAGTTGGATTAATTTTAGAAAATAGTGAACTCTAATCAGTCATATATTTTACTTTATTTTTCTTTCTCCTTCCCAGAGAAACATATATGTGTATGTATATAAATCCCCAAACCATAGGTGTATATTTTTCAGTCATTTGAACCCTAAAAGGGTAATATACTTGCTTTAAGATAATATGCCTTGTACATAGCAGTAAGTTCCCCTTGAAAGTTTCTGGAATTCCAATCTCATATTTACTGCTGATATGTAAATTTGCATTTCCACTCTGGTATTACTGGAGAAAGGGAGGTAACAAATTTAGAAATGCTTTTTGTATTGGTACCTTACACCTGTTGAGTAACATGAGAGAATAACAGCTCTTCCCTGTGCCTTAATTTTACCTGTTCTGCAATAGAAGCTTTTGGATTATGGTGCTTGAGCCTTGTTAGTGTTGTTAATCTGACAGAACCTTGTGTAGAAGCGATAGCATAGTCATGGCAAGATGGAGCATTTTATATATTGATAATGTTGCATTGGTTTTTTCAGTGGTCTTTCTTGGCAGAAGAGTTTGAACTTCAAAAACTGAAGTCATACTGTAGATAAGAAATAAGCAGAGTAAAGCTCATATTCTGAACCAGTGATTTGAGCATCTAGTTATTTAAATGAATCAGCTGATCAAGGAAATAAAAAGAAATATTATGTATATTTAATTCGCAAGAAACTGTAACTGTCCTAACTAGAATTGGAAAATACTTGAATTATTTCTGATACCTTAGTCTGTTTAAATCTGTAGTTCTCACAAGTTAATTAGGTTTTTAGCTACTAAAAAAATCAGGCTTCTTTAAGAAGTAGATAATAGCTATGAAATTTCTAAGTTCTTGATTTAAATTAAATTAGTAACAAGAATAATTAATGAAGTTGTCATATAGATGTGTTTTCAGCAACAATAAGTGTGCTTTAACAAATGGAAAACTAACAGGTAGAGAAAAGGAACAACTTTCTCAAGCAAGCAAGCAAGCAGGAGATCTGGAAATTTAATATGTGCCTCTCAAGCCTATTTTTAGTATCTTTCCTATTAAGTAATATTGCCTCATTTACAACTGTCAAATCTATTAATTTTAATTATGGTCCTGGTGAGTTTAGATGTTGTAGGAGATATTTTCCAGAAGATAAGATGGAAGGAAAGCATTTGAAACCTTAATTGCCAGTCCAGAAATTCTCCTATGATGTTCTCTTGGGCAAGTTAATTAAATTTGACTTAATTCATATTTTTTTGTAGCTCACTTCAGTGCTCAGAGGAGTTTGTATTTCTTCAGGCTTTTCATTAGAAGCGATCTATTAGAAATTCTGATTTAAAGAAAGTTACTTAAAAAACCATTATAAATTGTGCACTATAATCTCATAAAACACTGTCAAAAAGATAAAATGAGTCCAATGTCTATCGGAGTCTGATTTTTTATTTTTTTCCCCTTCTCGCTTTTTCTTATGGGGCAGGAGAGAGCTCAAGTCTTTCCTTTTATATTTTTGCTATTCCTGGTAATAGTTGATTCCTCTGAAAGGAGCATAAATTAACACTTTCTGAAAACTGACTGGGGTAATACATGTCCTCTGCAGTCTATTCCTAGCGTTTGGGTTGTTCTGGTTTCTTAATGGTGTCATGGTTTAAACCCAGTTTCTACTCGCCCCCCCTTTCTCTTTCCTCCCACCCTCCCCCCTTCCTCCCCACTCCCAAAGGGATGGGGTGGAAAATCGAAGGAATGCAACTCCCATGGGTTGAGATAAGAACAGCCCAGTAACTAAGGTGTAACACAAATCACTACTGCTGCCACCAATAATGATAATGATAAGGGAAATAACAAGGGAAGAGAGTACGATACCACCCGCTGAAAATGAACCCGACCGGGAAGTGTGTGCCCTTCTGGGTAACTCCCCATTACCTCCCTGGGCATGACATGCTGTGGTATGGAATACCTCTTTGGCTAGTTTGGTTCAGGTGTCCTTCCTGTTCCTGCTTCCCCTCAGCCTCCCCTCCTCCTGGCAGAGCATGAGACTCAGAAAGTCCTTGGTCAGAATAAACATTACTTAGCAACAACTAAAAACACTGGTGTTATCAGCTATGTTCCCAGGCTGAAAGTCAAAACATAAAAACTGCATCAGCTACTAAGGAGAAAAATTGACTGCTACTGCTAAACCCAGGACAAATGGTATCAGTCATATGGAAATCAGGGGGAAAGGGAAAATCATCAGGCTTTTTATTTGAGGGTGTGCTTAGTCTACAGTAGTGCCCAGAGGTGATTATCATGATACAGTGAAAGCAATATTGGGTGAAAATAAAAGCTGGCACTTACTGCAGCCCTTTACTTCATTACTGACTCCTGCTCTTGTAGGAAAGTGATGTTACATTCTCTAGTCCTCTGTGGCTTGGTTAGAAGACCACAAAGAGAGACAAAAGAACTGCTTGATCCTATTGCAAATACACAGGTGTCCAAAAATGGGGAAAGTGCTGTGGGTTTTTTTACTCATTCCTCCTGAGACCTCCAGATTGGCGGGAGTGAGCTCTCGGGGGTGATGACCGTCCTTAGTACATTAATTCACAGTAAAGACTTCTCAGTTGCTCCTCATCCATTCACTGAGCATTGTTTTTTTCCCCATCATCTTCTCTTCCCTTTGCAAATTTCTGCAGGGCTTACATGTTTTACAGTATTCTTAAGAATTAAAGCACTAAAACTGAAACCTTGCTTAATCAAGTCCCCACTGACCATAAATGGCTACTTAAGGCTTTTAGTGCATGGGAAAGAGTAAATATACAGAGCAGGTTCCTACCTATGGGTCTGTGAGACCCATACCAGCCTAGTACATGCGACTGAGAAAATGAATTAATTTACACACAGCAAAATGAATAAAAACGTAAAAGACTGTCATATTTTTCTGTGCAGTTTTGTATTGTTTATAGTCTTACAGTGTGAATTCTGATCTGATTGTGTTTTCTAGTATTATAGTAATATAATACTTCCAAATATTTGCACAGAAAGTGATTTTTTTTTTCAGTAGTTTTCCCAAAATTGATGAGAAATAGAATATTCTAATTGCCATGTTATAATACACATCCTGTAAATAAGGCTCTGTTTCATGGTCTTCTTTTTTCCACTTTGTTTCCACTTGTATTTTACAGCATTTTGTCCATACCATATTGGTCACTTCTCCATTGTTGGCCTAGGTTTTGAAGAATATGTAAGTACTGGTTTATAATGTCAAAATAGAAAAAACCCTGCCACTGTTTATTAGTCACGATATTTTTACAGCATCCTTCCACTTATATTTGTGATTGCAAAAGTCACCTGGAGTGTGTCTCATTTTTTCTCTTCATACATTTTTTAATCAGTGATTAAAAATGTTATCTCACTCTTTCCCACTTCCTCCATTATATACATTCCAAGTGACGGTTCCTTTTACAAAAAAACCTCGTATGTTTTGAGGGGTGTTTAAGAGTCTTTCGTTCCCCGTGTATATTTTTAATCTGTATAGTGAGCAGTTTTCACAGTTGATGATACTAGGTAGTGAAAGCTAGTGTCCTAAAGTGACACTTTTTGTTTCATATATAGAGGTTGTTTCATGTTTGAAGAAAGTAGTTGCCAGGCTTTTCCAGAAAATATAAAATTTTCTATTTTTGGTGATAGCAAAAAATGTGTTAGAACTAAAGAAAAAATGGCATTCTTCTTGGAAGAGTTGGGATTTGGGATTTATCTTAATTACGTAAGAAGGAGGTGTAATCTCTTAAGAGACTGATAAATGTTCCCTTTTTTTCCCTTCCCTTCAGGTTCAAGCATCTCACTTTGAAGGCCTGATCACAACTATAGTCGGATACGTTCTGCTAGCAGTGACTTTAATTGTTTGCCATGTATCCTTTTGTCAGTAGTTACCTGCTTTAGATTTTACATGTAAATAAATTTTCTAGCTGTATTTTGAGGAGGCACAGATGTGATACAGATGCAGTCAGATTACCATTTTGTTCTGCTATTTCGGTGAAATAAGAAGAAAAGATCTCTTCTGTCTGAGGAGGGTAGAATCATTAGTTTTTCCTCTCACAATCCTTACAGTATTGCTGTGGGCTGCATACTTTCAGGAGAAAGATAAATGGACTTATGAAAACATGTAAGGTATGATGGGAAATTTTTTCACATCTTTTTGATCCTGTCAGATCATTAGAGTGCAGATTGCTCTAGTTTCTCTTTCATGTCTCTGAACCACTGAGAGTTTGCAGCATAGACTTCTTTCAGGTGATATCACAGAGAAAGTTAAGCAACGGCAGAGTCATGAAAGCTAGAAGGATTTGATCACAAGTAAAAAGTCTGCATTTGAACTGTATGTTTTTAAAGGTACTACCCCAAAATCAGTTAGAAAGAATAAACATTTGTTAGCTAACATAGACTTTAGGCCACACTATACCAATGTCCAGTGCAAATGTGGTAAAACAGTTGATGGCATGTCTCTGGTTTACTTCCTAAAAGAAAACAAAGTGGGTCCTCTAAGTATAATAAGCATCCAGCTCTTCTTGGAAAAGGTGTGAATTTGTTTCAAACTGAATAAAAAGGAAAGCTACCATTTAAGATAGACCTTCAGTTTTGAAACATCCTTACTCATGGCAGACGTATTCAAAGGCAACTGTTTATTTCTTGAGAGAACTTTTGGATGCTTAATTTAAGAAGGGTGCTCATATTTTTGTTTGTTTTAGATGAATGTTGAGGGGAGTTATCCAGCACATCAGATTGTGACTTCAGAGTCATGGGCAATTCTGAAAATAGAATCCTGATAAAATACATACTTCCTCTTTCAGAGCTGTCTTTTATAAAATTTCCTGTTTATAAAAGCCACATAATACAGTGTTTCATATTAATTAAACTATGTCATAAAGTACTCTTCAGTATTATTTTCTTGACAAAACTGTTCAGGGTTTGGCAGCTCTTGTTAAGTTCCAGCGATCACGTCGTTTATTAGGAGTTTGCTATATTGTTGTCAAGGTAATCCTGTTTCTCTTGTGTGTGTGTGTGTGCTTGTAGCAAAAAATCCTCTCAATTTAAGCTTACGTTATAATTGTCTTAGCAGTTTCTGTTAAATTAGTGAGATTTTTTTTTTCTCTTTTTTTTCCCTAAAGGTTTCCTTGTTAGTAGTGGTTGAAATTGGTGTGTTTCCTCTCATCTGTGGCTGGTGGCTTGATATATGCTCTTTGGTAAGAGTGGAAATAAATGGGATAAAATCTTTTTTAACAATGTTTATATTTAATGGAAAAGTTTTGTTGAGAACAGTTGTTAAAGAGTTTGACAACAGTATTCTCTCTTTATGAACATAGTGTTTCTGGCAGGAAAGAGATTTTTAGGTACTGCTTAGTTTGTTTTCCTTTATGTTACTAAATACAAATGCAAACTTGTGTATTGAATAAACTTATTTATGTAGCCATCTTACGTGAAATGGTAATGACTTCATATTTTAATAGTTATCTGATCTCTTTCTGTTTTGAACAAGATAGGTGCTATATTTACTTTGAATTGAGAAGGACAGTTTTTCTGTGATCAATTACAAATGGAGAAAATTAATTTCTTCTGGTCTTAGCTGAAATAGAATTTGATTTAAGGGAATAAGTATTTGCTTCCACCATAGTGCCACTTTGTTTAAACTGGTTTATAACTTATGTAGTACATGTTAGTGTTTGAGTTTACTTCTTTCTGTCAGAAGAAAGAAATTGATCAGAAATTGATATTTATTTGCTGTTTTTATTGTAAATTATTCATCTTTTTTTTTTCCTAATTAATGTTATAATTATTTATGTGTTAGAATAAGGCAGACATTTAAATTAAATGCTGCCTAGTAGTATATATGAACTAGGGGAAACAAAATGAGTAACTGTGGAAGACTGCCAAACTTTACCCATACTTGTTTACTACTTCTAGGAGATGTTTGATGCCACTTTGAAAGATAGAGAATTGAGCTTTCAGTCTGCCCCAGGTACCACAATGTTTCTGCACTGGTTAGTTGGGATGGTTTACGTCTTTTATTTTGCATCCTTCATCCTTTTATTGAGAGAGGTAAGTCTGTAAGAACAAGATTGGTATGGTACGCAGAGAACCTTGGATCTTGAACTTTTGGTTAAATATTTCACATACGCGTATTGCTGGTACTGTGTTTTGTCTGAGTATATTGGATTTCAACCTTATGTAAAAAGGGTCACACTGTTACTTACTGCAGTGGGAAGTGATGATAAGAGTGTATTTTATTTACAGGTTTTTAGTTACAGAGAGTCCTTAAATATAGGTGTTGACTTTAAGTGAATCTAAATATAGCTCAGTTTTTTTTGATTAATACTTGAGAAATAATCTTGTAATTGGTTATTGCTTCTTTATGTCTTTCTGATAATGCTTTCTTTGTTCTATGTATCATTTTGTTGAACATTGTTCAACAAATAACCTTATTAAGTTTAAAACTTACTACTGCAGCAATCTTAACCAAAATCAAAACCAAAAAATAGATAATTTTCTCTTCATATATAATTTTTTATTTCTTCTTTCAGGTATTGAGACCTGGTGTCTTATGGTTTCTCAGGAATTTGAATGATCCAGACTTTAATCCTGTGCAGGAAATGATTCACTTGCCCATTTATAGACATCTCAGGAGATTTATCTTATCAGTGGTAAGGACTTTTTTCAAAATTTTCTTTATTTGGGAAGAAAATGTCATACATTGCCTCCCCTGTACACTTGAAAGTCTTAAAAGATATGTTCTTGGACTGTGTTAGAGCTGATGGTTACTTGAACTTCACTGTTTAATCATAGAATCATAGAATAGTTAGGGTTGGAAAGGACCTTAAGATCATCTGGTTCCAACCCTCCTGCCGTGGGCAGGGACACCTCACACTAAACCATGCTACCCAAGGCTCTGTCCAGCGTGGCCTTGAACACCACTAGGTGTTCATTCACAGCTTCTTTGGGCAACCCATTCCAGTGCCTCACCACACTCACAGTTTTAATTTATTTAGCTAATTAATTCAGAACTTTCACCAGCCTCATGCTGAAATAGGGGATGGAGTTTTTTGTATTTATTTATATATTTCTTTAATATGTATTTATATATTTGTTTTCTTCATAGTGGCCCATGTCCTGCAGTGGATTAGTGGCTGAAACAGTATTGCTAACACACTGCTGTTTTGGCTGTGGCTAAAGAATGCTTGCACAGCATCAAGGCTTTTTCTCAGCTTTTGCTTTCTCTGTTAAGCTGTCATTATTTTAATCCATGAGTCTTCCTGCCATCCTTCTATTTTCTCCCCATTCAGCTACAGAGGACAATGAGTGAGCAGCTGGGTCGATGCTTGGTCGATAGCCAGGGTTAACCCATCACACACAAGCAACATATCAGAGAGATTGGTAGGGAGCTATGTTTGGTTGTTTCTGCTGTTTGGAGTAACTTGAACTTCTTTGTTCCAGATTGTCTTTGGATCAATTGTACTGCTTATGCTCTGGCTTCCTATACGCATTATTAAATATCTTCTACCTAACTTTCTTCCATATAATGTTATGCTTTACAGGTAAGCATTTAGTTTTTAGAAGATGTTTTTTCAGTCTCCCTATAACTAGAAAAAAAAATATTTGCACTCTTTGAGCATTAGTGTGACACTGGTGTATTACTTTTTTTGGTTTCAAATAATCTAAACTTTATTGTTGTAGAAATAAAAATATAAAGGACTTGGATACATCAAAATAAAAAGCCAACAAGAAAAATAAAAGGCATTTTGTGTTAGTTCCATGATGATAGTATTAGGCTTTTATGTGCCCTTAGAACACTTTCCCCTTCAACTTCTTGATAATGAAGTTGCTGTCATGTTTGTTTTCAAACTCATTCCTGATTATCATTACTTCAAGACTAAAAGAATATCTGTAAGTGTTTAATGATACCAGTATCTTTCTGTTTCTAAGCAGTAACTGAAACAGCAATGATAAAAGCAAGTGTAAGACCAAATCATATTCTGATATAATCCTTCTCAACATTTTTTTCTTTCTTAATGCTTAAACATTCATGAACACTTCACCTCAGAATAGTATATAAAGAAAAATGTCTGCAAAAAACTAAGAATTGTTCCTGTTGGTATCCAGTATATTTTTTTATAGTGATGGTGTTAATGTGACTCAGTGTGAAAGATTACTATCAGAATGTTCCTTATGTCTGACTTTCTGCTGTTCCTATTGTTTCTAGTGATGCTCCAGTAAGTGAGCTTTCCCTAGAGCTTCTTTTGCTTCAGGTAGTACTTCCAGCTTTGCTAGAACAAGGACATACAAGACAGTGGTTGAAAGGTCTTGTACGAGCATGGACTGTTACTGCTGGATACTTGTTGTAAGTACCGAAAACCAAAATCATCTACAAATATTGTGTCCAGCTTACCCTTTTACCGTATGTTCCAGAGTTCAAGGATTCTGATGAAAGCAGCATGCTTTCCAGAGAGTTACCTAACAAGCAAGCTATTTTACAGATAAATGTGTGATGTAAAACTTCTATAGTTATTTTCGTGTTCTAAGGAGTAGTTGTACCTACTCCTTGACAAGTAATTCTTACAGCATTTGCTTAGTTAAAAAAAACCTAAAAAATCTGTAATTGTATGACTAACAGCTTGTTAACTTCCTATTATATGGAAAAATTAGAGGTAAGTCTCAGCAGTGCAATCCCATGAGTCATCTTGCATTTCTTACTATAAGAAGAAGAAAAAAAAAGTTTAGAACACTAAACTGAAGAACTGCATACCTTTTAAACTGGAGATTTTCAAGTTAAAAGTCTCTAAAGAAGGATAAAATTGTATTTATCAGATAAAATGAATGTTCATACAAAGTGAGGTTTTTTAATTTAGACTGCCAGGCAGAGCTCTAGAATTTGAAGTTATTTTGTAGTTCATATGTTCTTTGCCACATTAGCCAAGAAAAAAATCAGGTTGATTTTGTTTGCATAAAGTTTTAGATTTAACTTCAAAGTATATTGTCATTCTCTCATCATGACTTGTTCATTGTGAGTTGTGCCAATGCAGCACTATTAAAATGAAGATTGATATTTTGCAATATCTGAGACAGAGATAAAGGAAAGACTTTAGTCTTCCACTGCAATCCAAAATACTTATTTTAGCTTTTCATAAGGAAACTCTCCACAGCCTGTTATCTCAGTTTGCATTTTGGAAACTTATGGTTTTAATTTGTCCATATTTTGATAGTGTTTAAGTATGACAGAAGAAAATTTTGGATATGATGATAGAAATATCTTTGCTTTCTTTACTGTTGCAGATGGTAACAGTTGTGAAATATCTCTTCAGCAATTTTAATTGAGCAAAGATGAAAATCTTTTCCCTTGCTTTTCTTAAAAGGCAGACTGCTGTGAAAAATGTTTCCATTGTTTTCCAGTAGAATATCTGCATGCATGTTACTGTTAATAAAAATTCTGCTAAATATTGTTCATATTGGTTTTGTGTTTTTTTAATCAGACTCAAATAAATGTCTGTTTGCTATTAATGTATGCCAGAAATATCAACTGAATACTTTTTAAAGTAGATTGACTCTCTTTAGGATGATGTTCTTGGAAAGCTCTTGAACAGGTTTTGAGCAATGTAGAATCTTCTTGGAAAAACTCTCCCCTACTATACTGTAGAAAATGTGTCTATAGCAGTTCTCTACCATCTTTGTACAGTTTAGGCTTGAAGGCAATTGTTTCCAATAGAGCTTAGTAGCAGGAAAATAAAAGCTGGCAGTTGAATTGCCTGCGTACATGAACTGAAATATCGATGCAATTTTCCTTTTATATGCACTTTTAATACCAGATGTTTCTAAAGCAGTCATACAGGTAAGTAATTTACTTGTGGCTGTATTCCCACTGTTCTAATCTACATCCACACTCAGATTTTATTTCTAAATTCTGTGTTTAGGACAACATTGAGTACATTATCAGAGAATGGTTTATTTTACTTTATCAAGAATTTGCCTGTATAAGTTTTATGCAGCTCGTACACAATCTGGGTCAGCCTCTTTTTCTGTAAGGTTGTCATTCATATCAAACAGATCAGAACTGAAACTTCGATTGTTACAGGGATCTCCATTCTTACCTGCTTGGTGACCAGGAAGAGAATGAGAACAATGCAAACCAGCAAGCTAACAACCAGCATGCTCGCAATAATAATGCCATTCCAGTTGTGGGGGAAGGTCTTCATGCAGCCCATCAAGCCATACTTCAACAAGGAGGACCTGTGGGTTTCCAGCCTTATCGTAGGCCTTTAAAATTCCCGCTCAGGGTAGGTATATCTGTGCATTAAGAGAAAAGGCAAAGGCAAAAATTTGGCCCACATGTTATCAGAAATCAAGTGGTGGATCATGTTGTTTTGTGTCTTGTTCTATTTGTGTATTTCTGCTTTTCAGAAAGTAGAGTTATTCTCGCATACAGCTTTTTTCAGCCTGTAAATTAAGACCTTCAACTACCACAGTTGTTGTGTGTTATCTATTAGTTCATGTTCTTATTTTCCTAATTGTTGATAATGAAGAGAAACAGAGTAAATCCCCAGCAAACAGGTAGTTCAGGAGGCATGGCTTAAACACTGCGGTTAGTTTCCCCATTGCTTTTTGTGTGGCTTTGACTAGTGAAACAGAATTTCATAGCATGTGGTGCTAGAGACATTCAAATACTTAGAGATCGAGTACATGATAATTCTCTGATAAAAGGTAAATCTGACTAGCTGCCAGCTTTGCTGTCAGCTGCTGGTCACATAAACCTGAAGGCATCTGGAAGAACTGTCTCAGCAAGCTTTTTTCTTGTTGTGAAGCCGCTGTCTTGCATATCTGGCACACAGAGAAACCTTTAATTGAAAGTCATGCTGATCAGTGCAGAAGTAGATTATTTTTTAATGTAACACAACAAAACCCTTAAGTCATTCTGGATTCAAATGTTAATTTTTACTGCTGTGACAACTGATGTGAACTTTTAAAAGAAATAAGTAACACTAGATGTGCTTTGTATACTGTGGATAGGTTTCTTATTGCTGATTTATTTATACAGTGAAACATGAGTTGGTGTTTGGGTGCTCTATAGTTTAGCTGTGTTTCTAGGATGACACATCTTTTGATATGTTTTTATTGGCTTCGGTTAAATAACTTCCTTATAAACTGTTTCTCTTTTTCTTTCCTTTCAGATATTTCTTTTGATTGTTTTCATGTGCATAACATTACTGATTGCTAGTCTTATCTGCCTTACCTTACCAGGTAAGCCCATTATTGTGAAACTACAATGAGACAACCTCAGCATGTTGCCATGCTCAACAGTGGCAGATGTTTTGAAACTATTGTTTTAAGTTAAAGGAGAAAGCATGGAAAATGATGTCTTGTTTTTAATGGTACATCAATGTGTTTTAATAATCTAAAATGTAAATGATAAGAGATAATACCTGTATTTAAATGACAGAGATTGACATTTTCTTTTTTTGTTGTAGAATAATGTTCGTCTAAGGGCAGGCTTCAAATGTTGAGACAATCTCTGTAGTAGCATTGAGAGAAAAAGAGAATATAAATTCTTGCACCTGCTTTACCATTTAGAGAAGGAAAATACATAGGTTGTTACCAGGTCTTCTATGGTATCTTTCTGAAGGTGTCATCATGACAGGTCACTGGGAGACTTTGAAGTGATATACGTACCATTTTCCAAAATTGTATGAATAAGTACTTGAACCAAATCAAAATCACTTTGTTAGGGTATTTTTAAAAATAATTTAGAATAAATTAAGACATGTGAACTCATTTGATTTTTGTAGCCTGGCTACCATTGTACCATGAACATTTTTACTTCCTTGTATTAATAATGATATTAATTTTGTTACTGTTTTAATATTATTATGTGAAATAATTCCAGTAAAATACTAGTGAATAGAAACATGATTAAAAAGTGAAATGTAGCAAATGAGTCTCCCATTTTTGTCAGAGAGTTCTGAATAGTTCTTTGTTTTGCTGTAGTTCAGATCACATTGCTTGTGTAATGACATTTTAGGGGAGAAAAATCCCACATATATATTTGGCATCATCTGTGTAACTATTTACATGGTGCTTCACGTATTCATACTGGTATAGTATACTGGTATAGTATTAAAATGCTGCTTTATGTTGAATAATATTTGTGCATTAGTATTTAACGATAAATTTGATAAATACTTTTTAATAGGCATCCTTCATTAATACATCAAAAAGCATTACTCTGTTTAATAGTGTTTGTATTTTCAGTATTTGCTGGCCGATGGTTAATGTCGTTTTGGACGGGGACAGCCAAAATCCATGAGCTGTACACAGCTGCGTGTGGTCTTTACGTATGTTGGCTAACTATCCGAGCAGTGACAGTGCTGGTCGCCTGGATGCCACAGGGTCGTCGAGTGATTTTTCAGAAGGTTAAAGAATGGTCTCTCATGGTAAGTCCAGAGAAAAACATTTAATTTTTAAAGTAACTAATGAAACTTGGTCTTTCAGTTTTGCTTCCAGGTTTTCCTGTTATGTATATTATGCTTTCCTTTTCAGACTGTTTCGAAGCTTTTGCAGCTTACATTCTCACTGCATAGGCTAACTGTATTTTTGGAAGCCACATAGCACAATATTAAGCCATCAGTATAAATAAGTTTGCATATATATATATATATATATATATGTGTGGTTCTTTATAGTATGTGCCTTTTTTTCTGTTCTCCTTTAAAAGTGAGTATGTTTCATTAGATTACCCTGTGTGATGTGTCCTTAAGTTCATTTACATTTTCAAATATACCTGGAGGCTTAACTATTATTCATTTAGCAACTTGACATTATCAAGTAAGAAAAACAACTAGTAAAGCTGACAGATGATGATGAATGTGTCCCTACAAAGTAGCTTGATGCGTATTTTCAGGAAGATCTTTATAATTTGTCAGATCTTTGTGCTGTTCAAATTAATGGTTTTAAATATTTTTTTATTATTGTTATGAGTTCGGATTCTGACCTTGCAACAAATTTATATCCCACCTTTTTATTTTAGTTTTGATTTTGAGGATTTCTGTAGTAGATTTCTTGCCTAAGTATAGTAATATTACATATCAGGCACAGTCATTCCTTTTTCTGGAGGGAGTATTGGAGTAGAACCCAGTCTTGAAAACTTGTATTGCAAAACTATGTATGTAAGAACATTATTTTTAGGGGTATATATGTATTAATTAAAGGTCTGTGTATTTTTTCCCCTCCAGATTTCTCTGTGTAGTTTAAATTAAATTTTGAATTTAAACAAAAAGAATCCTCTGATAAAGGATATTAATTAGGTGCTTTTGGTTTTGGGTTTTTTTTTTAGATAATGAAGACATTAATCGTGGCTATACTGCTAGCTGGTGTGGTTCCGCTTTTACTTGGTCTTTTGTTTGAACTAGTTATTGTTGCACCTTTGAGAGTTCCTTTGGATCAAACACCTCTCTTCTATCCTTGGCAGGTCAGTTGCTCCCATTCTCCTGCTGTTGATACATTTCTTTACTTAGAATTCAGGAGTATGGAAGTTCTTGTTCCATGCTGATTGTGTGTTTCAAAGCATTTTCTGCAGGTGTGTTTCTATGTGGCAAAGACATCCAGTCTCGATGTGAGGATTATTTCAACCGAAGGGATATGGTTAGGAATTCAAAGTATGAAAAGCTACACTCTGTGGGATGACATTAGAGGGTCTTTGCATTTTAGTGATTGGATTTTTTTTTTTTTCAGTAGCATAATTGTAAAGATANAGTATGAAAAGCTACACTCTGTGGGATGACATTAGAGGGTCTTTGCATTTTAGTGATTGGATTTTTTTTTTTTTTCAGTAGCATAATTGTAAAGATATATACAGAAGTTGGTACAGTTGTATGCACTTACACACAGACGTATATACTCTGACCTTTCTGGAAAGCTTTCTGCCTACAGTTACGTAGCAAGAGTTTTAGCTGAGCTTTTTTTCATACAAGGTTTCAATTCAGTGATGATACATGCTATGAATGGAATTTTTATATGCTTTAGGATCATCTTAGTTCTTTAAAAATTTGCAATTAAATGTACTGTAAGACTTTACGTTCATGTGGCAGAGCTTCTTCAAAACATCAGATCAGTGGGATTTGAGTCTTGTTCTAAATTAACAGGGAGCTATTGAAATAGGGAATAATTCCCATTTTTCACAAAAGAGAATCGTTATACAAAGGTTACATGCTTGAGCAAACACAAAGGAACTTTAACATGGACTTTTTTGTAACAAGTTCTTAAATTTTTTAATGTACCTGAGGTAACAGATGTTAATAAGAGCTGTATTTTAAAATAATTGCTTAAAGAAAATATATTTCCCCAGCATTTTAAGGAAGTTAATTAACATATGATGTCTTACCAGTTCTGCAGCTGTTTATTCTCCCTTGTCAGCCTTTGCATTCTAATTTTGGTGGGCTTTATTGAAGAACTTCTCACAAATACCTGTAATCCAGAAGAGATTGACACATGACATGCAGGGTTTACTAGAAGCCTGTTGTTAAATTGTGTTCTTTTAATTCCATGCCATAGTAATTGTAAAATATGTAAAAAGCATAAATTCTTCCTTGAATAGTATGACGTTCTTTTTTGAGGAACAGTGCCTTGCTTTGTTTAGCTTTTCACACATCTGGTAGGGTTTTGTGGACAATTAGAAATTAAAAGAAGAACTAAAAAAGCATAGCATGTTCCAGAGAGCTGAGTGTTTTTTAGATGTCAGTTAAGCTTGAGAGTATCCCCTCTTTCTAATGAATTTGCAGAAGATGTCACGTCTTTTAAACAGTATCCCATGTGAAAAGAAAAGTAATTATCTTGTAACTTGTAAGTAGTATTAGCAAGTTGCTCTAAAAGCTTTTGGTTGTCAGACTATTTATTTAAAAAGATGTTAATGCTAACTGTCCACTTTCACAAAATTAGGACTGGGCTCTTGGAGTTTTGCATGCCAAAATAATTGCTGCCATAACACTGATGGGTCCCCAGTGGTGGCTGAAAACTGTTATTGAACAGGTAAGGAAAAATTATCCGTGTATATTGTCTGTCTAATACATTTTTAATGCTTTATGAATGTGCGAGTTGGAAAATGGAGTTACTGTTGCAGTAATGGAGTAATTTGAGTAATCAAGTAAAAGTCAACTAGTTTTGTAGAATTCTTTTAAATTGTATAGCCTAATCCATTGATGTATCCTTACTAATAAAATAAAAATAAACCTCAGAAATCTGAGATCAAGTAATTACAGAATGTATGTATATGCAGTTTTATCAGGTTTGTATTAAAGTGAGAAACATCATTACTTCGTCAGATGAATTCACATGTGTACCAAGTACTGGATATTATTTATGTCTGCCACTCAAGAACAGAATTTCTGCTTTCTCCACAGCTGTAGAGATATGTACTCATCTATGAATGAGCTAATGAAAGACAGTCTTTCCATTCCCCTGTGATTATGAAGACAGAACAGGTTTTATGAGCAGTTCTGTCACATGGCCTGTTGCTTTCTTTGGCAGAAGGGTTTTTTTTCTGTATAATAATCTTTAAAGTTCTGCAGTTGCTGTCTCAATGAAGTATCTCAATTGTTTGTCAGAAAGTAACTTTTCAACCCTCTCTTATATGTAATGGCTATGGTGAATGTCCTGACCTCTGTCCAGGAGATAGCCTCTCAAGTCTAGCATATAGTCCCAGATATTAAACCATTTGCTACAGTGTCACACTGGAGAAATTAATCTTAATTCTGTGAGTACCTTTTCATGCATACAACAGCTCTTCCTTCCATTTTGAATACTGTCCCTGGTGCTGTTTCTTGTACACACATTCTCCTGAGCCATCCTTAGAAATGGATGCATCTAGGCTGTGGGACAGAGGCCATTGTCTAGCTGTATATGGTAGCCATTTGGAACTGGTCTTTTCCTATGATTAGTCATGTTGAGATCTTGGCTCCTGATAGTAGCTGCAGAAACTTAAGAATTATGGAGGCCCTTTCTTCAGGCACAGATTCCACATACAGAGGCTTTGGTCTGCCCAGTCAACTACAACGTAAGATCCTATTTTCTGCCTGTGTTACCAGCTTCAGTAGATTTGCTCTACTAGCACACACAGGATCCTCTTTTGGCAAGCTAACAGCACAAAGCAATCACAGGTCCTCATCCACGGCTATATTTAATGATCTTTCAGCTGGTCTCTTGCACTCCTGCAACCACATCAAAATACTATTCAAGATTAAGTTGCTCTCCTGGGGACTGTTTAAATGATTTCCTGGAACCCTGATGTAGATTAGTATGGAGTTTTTCCTTCTTCAGCTGTGGCCATCATGGTTTTCTTCAAGTTGGGAACACCTGTTTCCTCTCATAAAGAGAATTGTGTAAAACCTTGTAATTGTTAATGTAAGCACAAAGTGTGGCTTTTTAATGGATCCTTTCTCCTTCTGACTTTTTGTTCTTAGGTATATGCAAATGGGATTCGTAACATTGATTTACACTTCATAATCCGTAAACTGGCAGCACCCGTAATCTCTGTTTTGTTGCTTTCCCTGTGTGTACCATACATCATAGCCTCTGGTGTTGTACCTTTATTAGGTATGTATATATTAAGAATACCTTTCATTATCTGATGGTTTAGAGCAATGCAAATATATCTGTGGAAATAAAACTTCATGCTCTGTGTTATTTAAAAACAAACGCACGTCACTATTCTGCCAGCAAATGTAAATCCTTAAGAATTGGTGTGTCATCTTAAAAGTCTGGGATTTTTTGAGAAATGCAACATATTATTCTGACTGGCTTTTAAAAACTAAATGCAGAATACACTGAGAGCATGGGACTGCATAATACCTACAATTCTCCTGTTAGGTATGTAGCTAGTTTGGGAAAGGGATGATTAATTCCTTTCTTGTTCAGACCACCTTTAATCTCTGTTCAAAAGCTATACTGAGTTGAGGACATCTTTTCTGACTTTTCAGATTCTAAAGGAAGCTTAGAACAACAGTAGTAAAATATAAATTGTTTTGAGGGTTTTTTTCAGGCTTTCCTATCTCTTCAAAGTTGAGGGCAGGTGTGCTTTTTCATCAACAGTTGTCTCTTGCTAGTTAGTTTTGATGTTACATGTTCAAGAAGTCCCATTCATTCTTCAGCCTCTCACTTGAATGCTGATTTTAGTGTCACCTTTTTTCTGACACAAGTTATAAATAAGTCAATCAGCAAGAAAAGCTAGTAAGCTGCTTTTTTTTTTTTTTAATTGTGTTAGTGGAAAACTTCCAGTTTTAATGCTTTGGATGAGAAAGAACAGCAGCTGTTATGTTGTATCTGAGATAAATGGTTGTGCTGTTCATTTCACATTCCTTTTACTGAAGTTACAGTGCAACAGAAACTGCGAAAGCAGGTAGAGAAGCATTGATGCATGAGTCACTTTAGCAATGTTAGATTATGTGGGGTTGTGTCCTGTTTTGCAGGAGTTACCGCTGAAATGCAAAACCTTGTTCAGCGACGAATTTATCCTTTTCTGCTTATGGTGGTGGTTTTGATGGGAATTCTCTCCTTCCAAGTCCGCCAGTTCAAGCGCCTTTATGAACATATTAAAAATGACAAGTGAGTATATAGTGGGGGGTATGTTAATTTTTACTCTTTAAATTGTGATAACAACTTCAGATTGAATGCAGGTGTTGTAGATAATACTTAGGGCTAAAAGGGATTTTGAGAAGCTTTCTGGACTTACGACCCTCTAAGGCAGACCTGAACTGTTCTTGGCAAATGTTTTATCTGTAGTTCAGGTAGATAAACACAGGAACAGACTGTCTTTATAAATGGAGGATACTCTTTAATCTATAAGATACTCTTTATAAACCAAAGCCTCTCTTAGTCTCACCCAGTATATGTTCTGCATTGTGACAGGTTCTTTTTTTGAGCTGAGAACTTCATTTAGCAGTCATTGGGTTTAGATTAATTGTTCCAGATGTTCAAGTAGTGGTGACTCAAACACTGTGAAGATGCTCTTAAAAGTGCCATCCAGCAAAGAACTGGGTATAAAAATAATGCAAACACATTCCTTGTATTTCACATTCTCATTTAGCTTGTATGAGTACCGAAGTTGAGGCTGTAAACGCAAACCTGTAATGTCAATAGTCCTTCATA
Source organism: Agapornis roseicollis (assembly GCA_002631895.1). Taxonomy (NCBI): domain Eukaryota; kingdom Metazoa; phylum Chordata; class Aves; order Psittaciformes; family Psittacidae; genus Agapornis; species Agapornis roseicollis. The sequence goes on along the minus strand of NDXB01005489.1, from coordinate 116,332 downwards.
CCATGCCTGAATGTTAAGAAAAAAGATGGGGATGGCTGATGATGATAAAAAAATGAGAACTATTGGGAGGGGTGGGAGAATCATATGTAGAACAACTTTTACTGAACTCTAATAACCTGCTTCTGCAGCAAAGGAGATAAAGCAGATTTGTGTTACAGAATTGCATTAATCTGTGTTAATTTCTCATTGTTTTCACCATAATCCCAGGTACCTTGTTGGGCAACGACTTGTGAATTATGAACGGAAGTCTGGTAAACAAGGCACATCAACAACTCCACCTCAGTCTTCACAAGAATAGATGGTCATAAACACCTTGACCTACCCTTTGCCTTTACATGTCCTTTTTTTTCATAGACTCTTCTTCAGTCTTTGGATATCTCTTCCAATAATGTTCTCAGCAGTGTTTTGGCTTCTGTTAATAGCATCAAGATAGCAGTTAAGGCTCTGTTCTTACCTGCATTTTTCTGATGTTATCAATGCTGTCTGAGGTCTGTATATGTGTAAATAGAAGTATCCTGACACCCTAAAACCTTGGATTAAAAAGAATGTGCATTGTACATCTTTAAAAAAGTATATTAATTTATTAAATCTAGTTGTCACTTTATTTTGGACTGCTGTTCTGTTGACAATGTGCCACAAAGCAATACTGCAAAGAGGCAAGATGTTTTTATAAAATTTGGAGCTTACTTTATGGCGTTCATAACACTTCTTCTGTAGTAATATAGTATGAGTTTTCATGACTGGAAGAGCCACACAGAGAATATAGGAAGTAAATAACTGTCTTACAGTCAGCAATGAAGTGGCTGTGGTAAGAACATAATGAACTGTGTATCTCGCTGTCAAGTCTTTTTTATTATTTTGTATAACACCAAAGCTGTTGTACATTTTTCTATTGCCTGATTGTTTTTCATGTGTCTGAGTTTGTAATATTGTACAGTTGCTGTTAAATCAAGAAAATACTTCTGAGAATTCAGATGTACTTGCTGAGACTCAGCTGGGTGCTTCTGTTGGGAGAGATTGGGGTGGGGGGGATGGACACAGGGGGGGTGGTATTGGCTTTAGGAATAAGGATTTCCTGAACTGAAGCAGTAAATAGTTTACTAAGGTTAGCTGATGGAAGCATTTAAAGGTACCAAGGAAAATTAGATAGGTTCATAACTGAAACTGTAGCCAACTTCTTATCAATAATAGAAATATTCAGGACCTCAGGGGGAGGGATGAACCTTATCTGATGTGTTTGCACAGAAACAGAGTGTAAGCGCCATTTTGACCTGGTCCTTAACTAAAAAGCCTGAAATCATTTTTTCTGTAAGCTACCAAAGTTGCAAATTTTAGTATGAATTTTATATTGCACAGTGACTTCAAAACAAAAACCCAAACAAACAAACAAAAAGAGACCTGCAACAAGTATCTCTTTTATTTTGGAAATGGTCACTGTGAATTTTTATGGGATTAATATTGGGGAAGTAATTTACCTTGTACCATTTATTACCTGTGGGGCAGGGAAACACATCTGCTATTAAACAAGCAAAGAAAAGTTAGCAGATTTCTTTGCAAGGACACAGTCAACCAAGAGCCACCAAATCAAGTCTGTGCTATTTCTATATGTAGATAAGAGTTCTTTTGCAGTAACGTTTGGGGGATTTTTATGTATAAAGAAACTACATAACAGTATTGCAAAGCTTTAAATAGCATCAAATCATATGCTTAGATCACAGTATCTCTTGTAGATTAAATGGGGGAAATGCGAGTATCCATTGCAGCAATCAGAAAATCAATGGAACATTAAACTTGCTACTTGGTACACTGTCTTTCCGTATTCCGTACTTGACCATATGTGCATATAATTAATACTTGAGAATCGCTTGGCAGGTGCTTTGAGAGTGTCATCTCCTTTTACTGATGTTGCATCTCTGATCTGATGTGTCTTGAGTTAATGTGGTCCAGGCTGTGATGGTGGCAGTTCATTTTCCAGAGTCTGTACTCGTGTTCGGAGGCAGTGAGCACAAGCCAAATGCATCTGAATCTAGTGGCAGGAGGATTGGGCTGTCACTATCAGAAGGTCAGAAACTACTATCTCACAGGATCACTGTTCTCCTGATGGTTTTGAACCATAAATATTACCCTTTGGAGTGATTTATTAGGAAATTTCCAGTGAACTGAAATCATAGAAAAATAACCAAAATGTTTTTATCTCATTCACTGTTGCTGACTAAATGCTAAATTGAGTATTCACCCAATATATTTTTGGTGTGCATAAATACTACATTTGACTATTTACAGTGGTGTACATTGTGGGACAGATATATTTTCACAATATTAAACTCACTGGTAACATACATTCTATCTTACACTAAGATTCTTTGACATATCTTTCATAAACAGTTCCAAAATGGTCTTACTGCTCAAAGATTGCGAGCACTCCTGCACATCATGCGGAATTTGCAGCAGCGTGGTTCTTGTAATTTTGTGTTTTTATCAAGACAAACTGGTCTTAACATTAAAATTTATTAAGAAAAAGCCTTTTTGCAATTTCTTATTACTGTTGTTTTGCAAGTCATAACAAAAGAAACTGAACCAGGCATGAACCAGTCATGCAGTGTGAACTACAGCTATTTTACTGTAGCTTACATTATCTGTATTCACTTTCTGTGAGGGAGAACTGGCTTCAAATCAAACAGTTATGCTTGGTTTGCACTGCTTTACAGATCCCGGGTGAAGCTTGTTTCTGAAATTGCCCATTGTGAATTTTTATAAAATCTCATCTCTCTATATCCTTATTTTTGCATGTGTTTTGGGAAAGAAGATGGAAGTTGTACAGAACAAGAATTAGGTAACACTGCTTTTCTATTGGTTTAAATTTTGATAGTTTGCCTTACTGTGCTGTGTGTACTCCTCTGGCATAGAAACTTGATAGTAAGCATGTAAGTTAACTGGCTGTTACTAACACAGCTGGCAGCTCTGTACCAGAAGCTTCCATCTCTGCTAGGGTAATACAGCATGCAGCGGTCGTATTACTCTTCAAGCTGGAAAATATCTCTGTGTGTGCATGTGGTTTTACCACAACTTGACACTGAATCTTGGAAGGGTTGGAGAAGCAACCTGGCCTAGTGTGTATCCCTTCTGTGGTGTTGAGAATCTACTGCTGTTGGCAGTTCTACAGGCCTTCATCGAAGAACTTTCAAATGGCTCTGTAGCCATCTTTTGATTACTGAAAGAATTGTGGCACAACTTTGGTTTTACGCAGATTATTTTATATTGATTAAAAACAGTAAAAACTCTGCATCTTTTCTCTGATTCCCTCTTCTCTGCTGGGTAAAGTCTGTGTTATTTGTTCAGTTTCCAAGGGCCCTCTGGAACCTGTAACTATTTTCTGTCAACCGTAACCTCAGTAAGATACAATCACAGAATGGTTTGTGTTGGAAAGGCCATTAAGATCATCTAGTTCAAACCCCCCTGCCATGGGCAGGGACACCTCCCATGAGACCAGGTTACTGGAGGCCCTTTCCAGCCTGGCCTTGAACACTGCCAGGGATTCCCAACTTCCTTTATGCTCACAGTAAAAAGTTTCATCCTTATATCTAACCTTAATTTCCCATTAAATTTTCAGTGATGCCAGCTCCAACACCAGTTACAGTACTCACGTTACTTTTCAGCTGAGTGCATTAATTCCTTGCTTTTTCCTAAGCTCGAGTAAAGGCCTTCATAAAACTGCACAGCAGCCCTGTGGTTCTTCGGAGAACTCTGGAAGAAGCCCTCTGCCTGGTGTGTTGACTCCACTGCCTGAGGTACTGATCAGTGCCATTTCATTGCCACATACCGCACTGGCTGTCTCCTCCTTTATGTCTAGACTGGAAATTCTCCATGGCAGGGTCAGTGTTCTTGTTCTGCTCACCCCATGAAAGGGCAGTGTACAGCCTGAGCAATGAGCAGGGTTCCTGGTAAAAAGTGTTACAGGTAGTAAAAACATCAAGCAGGGAATTGAATCTCAGTAGTATGAAGTTCAGGACACCAAAAAAAAGGAAGCTCTCTTCTGAAATGGGTAAGGGAACAGCCTTTACAAAGTATAATGGTAAGTTAGGAGTTCTTTTACTCTGGTATTTCAGTTCTTGCAGGGATTGACTGGAACTAAAGAATTGCATGGCTAACAGGGATTTTATTAAGTCTGATTATTCCAGACAAGCTCTGCTTCTTAAGTTCTTGGTTTGGAAGTCACCATAAATTGAGAAAAGATGGCTGAAATACTCAGTAATAGACATTTCTAGAAGATGGCATTTCCAAAGGTCAAATTCTGTTCCAAACTAAATGGAATGTTTGGAATTCAACACCGAGGCGTGGAGCAGTACCAACATAATTTCACAACATCAGTTTTGCAATTTACACGCTTACTTGCTGTTATTTCTTGCTCGGTGAGTAGTGGCTAGTGCCAAAGCTGCATAGCCACTTCTGGGTTGTTTTTTAGGAAATCAAACATACCATGAGGTTGGGGCAGGGGGATTACTTACCCTTCCTTGTCTGATTTAAGTTAAAGCACTTGGCTTTGAGGAACACCTCTGTTCCTGGAAAATTACACTTTTTACCTGGCAAGAAAAAAGACATGCTTAACAAAAGCAGAGAGCACTGCTGTGCTGGAGCAGTGGGAGAGCCCTCGCTGCCCTGTCTGCACCCATGGTGCTAGGTCTGGAGCAGCAGTGCTGAGCACCACCTGGTACCGCCCGTGCTGTGCTTGCTGGGACAGTCCATCGGCAGTATTGCAGTCCTAAACCTCCAGGACTTTGAAGCAGCAGCTGCTATAACGGGAATTTTAGGGAACACATTGGCTATGTCTGTTTTGCAGCTCACCGTTTGTTCACATCTCGTTCAAGCCTCGACGCGTTGTCTGTTTGAAAGAGAACCCCCGAAACCCACTCCAAGCCTGTTTAGAGAGGGGACACGGCTTGTTTTGCACAGGGTGCTTCCTCGGTGGTGCATTTCCACGCTTACCTGCTGCCGCTGCCTTCTGGCTCTGTTATAAACTACTGAAGCCCAATTTTATAGAAAGCAAACTATTTTATTCTACAATCAGTTAACGCTGAGAGGCTGCGGAAGGCGGGCGTCCCTCCCGCCTCCAGACAGCGCCGGCCCCGCCGGCTCTGTTACGCCCCTGGGCCTGCACCCGGCTCCTCCTTCCGCGTTGCCCGGCAGCGGAGCCGCGGCCAGGGGCAGGAGAGGCGGCTGTTGCGGGCGGAGCGGTTGCGGCCTGTTGTCAAGGTCCGGCCGGCCGGCCCTAACAGAGAGGGGTTGTCCGGCCCTCAGCCCGCGGGCCCGCTTGCCGGCAAACCGGGTAACTGGTGTCACGGAGGAGCCAGCCTGACCTGCGTGCCCTCGGCTGTTGGGTTCAGCTTTGTGTCAGGTACCTGCGGCTGGTTCGGGGTGAGTGAGCAGAAAAGTAGAAGGTAAGAGCAAGGAGGGGTGCAGAGATGAGGTGGTGACCTCTGTGTTCCGCCAGAGAGTTGAATGGGACAAACCTGTCTGTATGAGCAAAGCACAGTGCATCATTGCAGCACGCTTTTTGTTCATCAAGCTGTAAGGTTTTCATGTGAAGTCTGCCAGAAGCACAGATTAGTCACTTTTTGCTACATCATTTTTTTTTGTTTGGATTGTTTTAATACGTAAACATAATATAATCTTGGTAATCCACATGCTCTATCTCCTGTATAAAAATGACAAGACTCTCCTTGGCATGCAGTAGTGAGTTGTCAACGCTACTAGCTTTCACATGGGCATGAGTGGTGTGACTTGTCTGGACTACCAGCTTTACAAGTTTGTACTGTGGTAAGCTTGGGGAGAAAGAGAAGATTAAAACTACCTAAAGGCACATATTAAAGCCTTACCCGGAGCTGTGGCTGGTTTCCCAGCTCCAGTCTTCTACTCAGTGTTCACACCAAGGTTGTTTGGAGATGCACAGTGCCCGTCTGCTCACCCTTCTGAGTCTGTCAGTTCTCCAATAGCCCCAGCTGTTGAGTAGGACAGGAGAGAGTTTGGGTATGAGGGGAGCCCCATGTGCACATGCAGGTTTTTATTTACGTTGTGGGTCTGTGAACTGCTGGTTTATGACTCCTTTCAGGTCTGTGTGACTGAACACGAGCCATGCCTCTTCCAGAAACCATGTTTTGTGCTGAGCAGATCAGAATCCCCCCTGAGCTACCTAATATTCTGAAGGAATTCACCAAAGCTGCTGTTAGGACTCAACCTCATGATGTTTTGCAGTGGTCAGCTGCGTAAGTACAGTGTTCACATAACAATGGAGTGCTATGCGTATGGACCCACAAAATCTCTGCTGTGTATTGTACAGTGAAGCTGGCTGTGACTACTAAACCAACCTATATATTGCCTATGTGCTTCTGGGCCTTTTAAAAATGGTGGAATACTTGATATGTTTCCTGTTTCATTGAGGTCTAGGACTGCACATTTCTGGAACAGTTTGGTTTCCAGACAGAAAAATGCATCTTAATTTTTTTGGTTATTAATTTCTCTGTCCTGAAGACCAAATATTTTTGTCTTTTTCTTTTCCTCCTCCTCTCATGTGAGACTTTAGTTCTTGTAATTTAAAGGAAACCTAGAAAATAGTTTTCTCATTCTTAAGCTTGCTTAGGTTTCGATTTTTTGTTTCCAGAACGAAATTGAGGAGTGTCCTTAAATGTTACTGAAATAGGAAAAAATCCTGAAAAGTTCAACTTACAGGTGACAGTACACATAATAAACCTCTCACTGTAAAGTTGATTTAAGATGCTTGGGGTGACGGATGTGCAGTGAGCTTGCCCCAGCTGAGCAGACAAAAGCAGCAAACACCAAGGAAGGTAGCTTGAGCCTGTGAGGGTATGTGGCTGGTGAGAGCAGGGGCAGTGTGACACTTCCATGGCCATCCCACCAGCCATACCCTGACCTTTGCGTGAAGATTGCACTAGCTCGATGGGAGGAGTCCCTGCAAATGGGTAGGTGGTTGATGCTCATTGCACATCCGTCTTTCAGGAATATGCTCTGGTGTGAGAGCACCTGTGGCAGAGCAAAGTCTGGACCTGCGAGCCACATGAAGCTGAGCAAAGCTGTGGTTTCACACTCACTGCCAATCATAGAATAGAAGCATAGAATCATTCCTAACAGGAAAGAATTTCTTCCTTAGATCCAATCTAAACCTCCCCTGTTTAAGTTTGAACCCATTACCCCTTGTCCTGTCACTACAGTCCCTAATGAAGAGTCCCTCCCCAGCAGCCCTATAGGCTCCCTTCAGATACTGAAAGGCTGCTAGGAGGTCTCCACGCAGCCTTCTCTTCCCCAGGCTGAACAGCCCCAACTTTCCCAGCCTGTCTTCGTATGGGAGATGCTCCAGTCCCCTGATCATCCTCGTGGCCCTCCTCTGGACTTGTTCCAACAGCTCCATGTCCTTTTTATCTTGAGGACACCAGAACTGCACACAACACTCCAAGTGAGGTCTCCCGAGAGCAGAGTAGAGGGGCAGGATCACCTCCCTCGACCTGCTGGTCACGCTCCTTTTGATGCAGCCCAGGATATGATTGGCTTTCTGGGCTGCAAGCGCACACTGCAGTCAGCTCATGTTCATGTTCTCATCAACCACCACCCCCAAGTCCTTCTCTGCAGGGCTGCTCTGAATCTCATCTCTGCTCAGCCTGTAACTGTGCCTGGCATTGCTCTGACCCAGGTGTAGGACCTTGCACTTGTCATGGTTAAACTTCATGAGGTTGGCATCAGCCCACCTCACAAGCGAGGTCCCTCTNTGTAACTGTGCCTGGCATTGCTCTGACCCAGGTGTAGGACCTTGCACTTGTCATGGTTAAACTTCATGAGGTTGGCATCAGCCCACCTCACAAGCGTGTCAAGGTCCCTCTGGATGGCATTCCTTCCCTCCAGCGGATCCACCGAACCACACAGCTTGATGTCATCGGCAAACTTGCTGAGGGCACACTCAATCCCACTGTCCAAGTCAGCGACAAAGATGTTGAACAAGACTGGTCTCAACACCGATCCCTGAGGGACACCACTCGTCACTGGCCTCCAGCCGGACACTGAGCCACTGACCACAACTCTTTGTGTGTGGCCATCCCTGTATAGGATATTACAGTGTTGTAGTGCTTGTCTCTGTGAATAATCAGAGAAATCAGAAGGACAAACGCTTCGTTCTGCTGTACTGCTTGCTGTTCATTTCAGCTAATATTTGGATAACATGGGGTAGCCTGGGCATGGACGTAGGTGCCAGGGCAGGTGAAGGAGGATGAACAGAGAAGGCCTTAAATTAGACCTACCACTAACTGAATGAAAACTGATGTTTCTTTGCATAGTTCAGATTGCTGGCCAGCTATGGTAGAGGTGGTTTCTCTTAAGGCTGTAGTGAACTTGTAAGTGAAATTATCTAAATCTAAGTCTCTTTCTGCTCTAGTCTTACAATTTATTTTGCAGTGGACAGAGATAGCAGAAACACTGATGAGAGAGTTGCAATAATAGCCAGTTTTGCTTCTTGGGTAGTGTGTGAGGGGAATGTTAAGCGAACAAGCCCTCAGGTGCTCATCAATCAAATAGGAAAAGCCTGCGCTTCAGTTTGCAAGTGCACTCTGATGTTAATAAATCATTGCCTTTGCCAAGAAGGGCTGCGTATGTCATGCACAAAGAAAGTTAAATGCCTGAGGAATTATTAGAATGTCTTAACAAAGGAGTGTGTAAAGCCTAAGGATCGTGTTTTCCACTAAGAAAGGTGGTATCTAGGGCATGGGGAGATGAGAGTTGCGTGCACGGGCAGCTTGCTGAGTGCTGCCGCTCCTGCATGGGAGTGTGTGGATTCATTCACTGGACTGTAACAGCATTTATTTCTGTGCAGTTTGTAATGGCCATAGGCATTCAAGTGTATTCTCTTCCCATTCACTTAGGTATTTTTCAGCATTGTCAAAAGGTGAGACCCTTCCTGTGAAGGAGAGGCTGGAAATGCCTTTAGCAATAGAGAAAATGGATGCTGTTTTGACCCTAGGACTCCTTAAAATCTTGCACAAACAGGTATAAACCAGCCTTTATCAAATGCACAATGCTGTTGAGGAATGCTGATGCATTGAGGATGGCTGGGGAGACTGATTGTCAAGTATCTGAAGTAGTTTGGGGAGGGATAGCATTCTTAGTTTCATTCTGGTTTTCACAGTTCTTACTGTGGTACCGCAATTTCGTTTAAAGCTTTCTCCCAAAGGCATGGTGAATGTTGCAGAACTGAAGGAGAAATGGAAGCACTTGTGCTTGCCAGAAGAGCAGCTGGAAGCTATCCTGCAGTTGGACAACTTTGGTGAGGAGGTGGAATGGATGAAGTTTCTGGCACTTGGGTGCAGCGTGCTCGGCAAGGTATGGTAACAGCAACAGCAGCCCTCGTATCCAAACACAAATGGTCATATATGATCATGTATGATGTAGACCACAGAACAATTAGTGCAAATGGACTTTGGGTATTGCTTTTCAGCAGCCAGAAAAGTGGCCTGTGTATTTACTTCTGTTCCCCATCAGCGTTTGATCAGGAAAGCTTCATCAGAAAGACAGCTAAGTCCTCAGCTTACTGGGAGGGCATTAGAAGAGTAAGCATGTCTGCAGGGAGCTTGGACCATGAGAGAGAGGGTCATAGAGGAATGATGCTTATGGCATCAAATTAATGATGCTTATGGCATCAGTATAAATGTCTGTGAAGGAGAACTGGAGGGAGAAATTAAACCATCAATTCATAATTGATTGTGCAGTCAATTAAATTTTCACAGAAGCAGTTAACGTTACTAAATCTAAATTTAATTCTTTTAATGTCAGTAATAAAATCTCAGCAGAGCATTTCCACAGAATGAGAGATTATAAAATGCACTAAGCTGATGATCTTATGAAGTATAACGCTGCTGATGATTTCTGCAGTAGGGAAGAAGGGGTACTAAAAAGAAAGTACATATTGGATAATGTTTTGACAACATTGCAATCTCTAGAAGTTCTGAATGCTGTCCTGGCCTGGTGATAGAATTATGTGTGTGTGCATATATATATGTATATATTCATTTCAACTGTGCATTTCTTGATTCTAATCCCCTCCCCCCCAGCATGATTTTGTACTTTGGGCTCTTCTGAATTAAAAAAAAAAAAAAAA
>NDXB01005489.1:56257-106124 GCA_002631895.1 Agapornis roseicollis | reverse complement strand
CAACTGTGCATTTTTTTTTTTTAATCCCCTCCCCCCCAAGATGATTTTTTTCTTTGGGCTCTTTTGAAATAAAAAAAAAAAAAAAAGTAACAGCAACATTCCTTACTTAAAAAAAAATCAAAACCAGAGTGATAGGAACCTCATTCTGATGGAGCTACACAGCCTAAATTTACCTCCATCTATCCATCCTTTCAGATATTAAGTCAATTATTTGATTTCAGCTGTATGTAATGAAACCTAAACCAGAGAGGAAGATACACACAAGAAATTTATTTCCTTTGCTGTAAATTATGTTCATAGTTGAAGGTCGCAGTTAAGATACAAGAGTGGACAAGTCTGAACTTCTTAAGAACACCAGTGATCTGAGGTATCTTTCTGCAAAGCACTGGTGTGTTTTTACAGCCTTGGAGAAACGACCACACGGGTTAAATTGTCTTTCAAAGCTGGCAAAAGCAATGTGAATAACTTTGCTGTGTTGTGAGAACAGCTGCTTGGAGTGGCAGGAGCAGGAATTGCAGTAGCAGGGTAGCAACTGCAGGGGGTAGATGAGAGTCTGCCATCGTATAGGCAGCTACCTCTCCTTTCGCAGAAAGGCCACCCAGGGGAGGAATTGCACTAAATAAACTGTTAAAGGATTACAAACTATCACTTCTCTGGCCCGTGTTCTACATATTGAACAGACACTGTATTTATTTTAAATGTTGCTGTTCTACTCTTATCTTACTTATCTCTACTTACCTTTTTCCAAAGGCATCGCTTGCTTGTTAATACTTATTGAAGGATACCCTTTGAAAAGGTCATAGCAAAAATGTTGGGACTTGGGTTAAAAAAGGCCTGTGTGGGTTTTTGTTTGTTTGTTTTAATGGCGTGCAACCAGTCTTTGATGCAGTGAAGCTCTGTGCTGAATTTTTCCACATATTTCCCTGTATAGTTTAGCACACGTCAGGCACTGTGTTGTGGCAGTGTACTGAATAAAGGATTTTTTCAAAATATATTTGGAAGTAATACCTTGAGCCATGTTTGATTTTAAAGGAACTTGGACATTATTGGGCTTTGACTAAACTGGAATATGCTTGAAAGGCTTTTTGCCTCAGTGCTTTTTCCACTAACTACTATAATGGGACTTGCACACAAATAAGAAATACAGTAAGTATCTGCACTCCTAAAAATTGATATCGTATAATAATATAATGCCGTAATAAAAATCAAACCCCTATCAATTTTCTGGATTTTGTAGATTTTTCTGTCTTAACTGCTGTTGAGAATTCAGTTAGATCCATTGAGATAATAAATACACACACATATCCCTGCATAATAGCAATTTGGCCATATGGGAGCTAGGGCTCAGGCTCCACCACATGACACAGAGGGTACATTTGAGGTTGAAACCCAGGCAACCATGATATAGCCTTCATCTCATTTACACTCACTATTAGTGGCATACAGTGTGGATTTTGTCATGGTGTGCAAATGATGTTCATAGCTCTGATACTGTTCCTCTCATTTCTTGACTGAACCCCCCTGCAGTCCTTGCTGAGTTCAGTGAAACATGCCTGTGAAATCTTAACAAAGGACCCAGAAGGTGGAGCAGCTCGCATACCCTTCGAAACATTCTCATTTCTTTACTTGTATTTGGCCAGTATTGATGGAGAGATACCAAAGGAGGAAGTTGAAGTCTTCCTCCACAAAATTAAAGAGGAAGCGTAAGTAAAAATCCATGCATGCAATTTTAATGTATTGAGCACCTCTGGGTTCTCCATAAGCTTTTAATTTCAGGTGAGTAGTCTGTCTTCACTTTGGGCACAGCCATGATGGCAGGAGTAAAGATTGACTGAGGTTCTGCCACCATCACTGATGGGCTCAGCCTCAGCCAGTGGCAGGTCTGTCTTGTAGCTCGCTGGCATTGACTCTGTTGGACATGGGGGAAGCTTCTGGAGGCTTCTCACAGAAGCCACCCCATGTAGCCTGCCCTCACCTTTCCCTTTGTCACTACCAAAACCTTGACACACAAACCCACATCTATATACATGGGGGCTCAGAAAAGCACACAACTGAACTGGTTTGTTTTGCATTAATTACCATATTGACAATTTATTAGTAAGGACCAATTTTTAATCACCCTGCTCTGGCTTGAAATTAATATAACCCTCAGTTATCTTGTCCAACACACTAGGACTTACCAGTTCAAATGTTGTCCTAAAGCATTTCATGTATTCCTTTCCAGCGACAAACAATCTGGCATGGTGCTGCTCAGAAACTTTTTGAGCCAGGCCTCAACACTGTTTTGATCAAGCCCACTCTTCAACATCGTGTGAAAGAAGAAAAAAAAAAAGTAAGAAACAAACACACAGGAAAGAATCTGTGTTCAAAGGACTGTTATTTGCACATCACAATAAAAGACAACCCTCTCCTGGCACTTTCTTTCCTTTATCCCACTCCTGAACTCTTCCTTCAGTGGGCCTCTCAAATATTGATGCTCACACCTAGGGAGTGATACCTTCACTCCATATTTCGGTATGGATCTTCCTACCTATACTTTGCAAGTGTCATAAGAAGTAAACAATAGAATAAAACTTAGACTGGACAGCTGTACTTGGTGTATTTCTCATTACGCTTCTGCTAGCACTGACTTTCTGACTCTACACAAATACAGCTTGTCTTTTGACCACCTTGTCTGCATGAACATGCTCTTAAATGAGTAGTTCTACCAAGCCTTAAGGAAAGTTCACGAGAACCCTGTGACTGAGCTGGTAGAAGAAATATTAACTCAAGAAAGAACTGCAATGGTTCCTTATTTTTTTCCTCTAATTAGGACCTTTCATAACTTAAGTAAGCCTCTTTTTCCATTCTTAGATAGACTTGTCTAATTCAGGATCTGCTTTAAAATACATCTTGTTTTCTGACAAGAAAAGCCACTGCATTTGTCATGTAGGTAACAAATGAGTTCAGTGTGGTTTTGAGCTGAATAGCTGTAGTAGGTACACAAGTCTAAATCAGAACTAGACTTCTTTGTGACATCTAATCACACTTAATTGCAGAAATGATTGAGGTGAGACAGGGTACAGTAAAATCAGAGCGATTCCATTGACAGAAAAGGCCAAAACCAGGAGTATGCGGAGTGCCCTCTCCTGGCAACTTTAGCAAGCAGAAGAGTCTTGTAGGAAAGATGAATCTGAAAGCTTGTTCTTTTATAGTTGCTTGCTTTGTTGACGTAACAAGCTTGGCTGGTGACATCTGACCTTGCTGTAGTAGATTGTGTGAGGAATTAACTGGGAATTGATATAATAAGTATCTCACTGAAGTTATGTGAATCCTCCTGCATGCCCTTAGTATGTACACTTACATGCCAGTCTGCAGGATGGGAACTCCTAGTTATTTCTGGAAGTAAATGGGTAGGCATCTGGTGTTTGGGAAAAGCATTTGGCAATTAAAGGTGTCCTTGGCGCCTCCCTCCTAGTTTCTGTAGAGAGCTATATTCTTATCATCTTTACCACATGACACTGATGCTAAATTTCTTTGAGCATGAGCTTAGGAACAGCAGCTTTCCTGTTGTGATCCTTTTACCACTAGCTGCAGTTGAAGACACTTCAGCCTGTTGGAGAACTCTGAAATGTGACCTCTCCCCTCTGGTTCATATAGTAACCAGGCAGCAAATGCTGCTGTTCTGGACCTCTGGTCTCAGAGGTGACAGTGTCAGGTGGGAAGGTACGAAGGGAGCTCTCTGGATGCCTTTCCCATTTGTAACTGATCCCAGCCTCCAGGGATTATTACTCTATCCACCATGTATGGGCCAGGAAGGTAAATTAGTACAGCCTCTCTCAGATTTCATTCTTCAGCCTTGTGAGACTAAACTCAGATGAGATCAATGTAATTTATTAAGAGATGCATTAGTGAAAAAATATACACATTTTCTGACGGATACTGCTTCCATCCTGACAAACCTTCACACTCGTGGTCTCCCAGCACAGCTGTAGCACCAATAATATGTACACAGCATTACAGTCCCTGGCACAACAGCAGTAATAATAGTTCTTGTGCAAGTCATTTTTTGAACAGCTGACAAACAAAACAATCAGGTTCTTGCTTCTACTTTCTTCTTTTATAGTTATGATACTTTTCTTCATCCCTGAAACAAAACCACAAACATTGTGTGGGCTGTTAGACACTGACTGACAGAATCTGAAGGTAAAAAAAAACTTGGAAAATGGAAAGCATTCACTAATGTAATGATGCCTTCTTCTAAGGAAAGAAAGCAAACTACTTTAAGGCAGTTTATTTCCCATGCTGTTTAATCAAAGCGTTGTCATGCAGTGCCATAGTGGCAATTAGTTTAGGATGAATGGCATCACTGGGAAATGAAGCTGGCTTTGAGATAAGCAATCATCTCCTTCTGTGCAGTTACCTACAGTATTTCTTCCATACACACCGTGAACAATACAGCATTTCTGCTGGCCAATAGTTTAAGTCTTTGCTCAAACACAGGTCTCACACACCTATGGACTTGCAGGTGCAAACATGCCCTTGTTGATGGCACTAGAAATGTGGCCTAGATTTGTTTTGCCTAAAAATATATCCAGAACTACTGAAAAAACCCAACATTTTTTAAAGCAGCTACCTTTGAAATGCTACTCAAGTGGTTATGTGTATATATGTATTGGTGAAAAGAAATAATCTTCCTGATTAAGTCTCAGTGCAAACTAGAGCAGAGATCAGCATGAGACATGACAAGCACACATCACTGGTTAAACAGACAGCATGCTCCCCAGTGCATATATTGATCAAGGAGTAGAATAGCCAGCGACAGTAATGTGCTAATCCTGCAGCATGCAGCTCAAAGCATCATCTTTCAGATGTGAAGGTACATCCTGAAGTCTGGATCACAGTTTATGATCTCACAGCATGTTCTGTTTAGTATGAGTAGTCTCATGCCACTGGCTTGTTACACAGCATAGGAGTTGAGTCCAGCTTTTTAACTGAACTAAATATTCTAATTCTCTGCACTTACTTCTTACAGACAATGCTACAGCTGCCTGATTCAAAAGCAGACTTCAGCTGTCACCATGTCTGCTCACCTCTCTCTTTTTCTCCGAGAATCTCTGTCTTTGCCTCTTTCTCGACTCCTCCTTCGTTTACTTGGACTCCTGCTGCTCTCTCTCCTATGCCTGGGGCATTCAGTATCTTTGGAGCTTCCTCCAGACTGCCGGGAGTCCACCGAAGCTGATCGCCTGTCTTCCTTCCTGAAACAAAGGTTATTGAGTCTGTTCAATAAAAACTGTTTCATAGTCATTGTTTTTTTCAGCACCACATTTATCATATAATGGCCCAGTAAAGGTTTAAGACAGAGAACATATCTTTTATTAAGGCTCTCTATCTCCCTAAGAGACACAATACATCCCAAAAGAGGCCCAAAGTCCATTCTCTTGTATATGCACATCTCAGCACACTATTTAATAGTTATTTTTTACAAACGCTGCCCGTCAGTCTTACATTCTGCTCATGGAACAGGAGGCAGTAGAAGGAGTTCACCCCGTTTTGCTTTCAGTGCTTAATTCTCCAACAACCTGCCTTTAAGCCACTGCCCAAGCTTGATCTCTTGTATGGCCTTTTCATTCACCTTCATTTTAATGATGAAAACACCTCGAGTATCACATTTTAGTTTGTTTCAATACCATTTTCATCTCAAAGATCTTCTGAAGAAGCACAAATAGGCTAGTGCCAGGTCATGATTCCATCTTCATTTCAGTGACAAATGTTTGGAAGAGTGTGCAGTGTTACTTGATAGAGGAAGATATATGTATATACAAAACACACTCCCAGTTAGCACAGCAGCATTCACAAAGATAAGAATTTTAAAGGGCCCCCATGTTTAGTAACTCAGGAAAACCTTTCTTCTGAGGTATTTTATATCTACCATAGCATTTCCTGACATGAAAGGGGAAGAAATTGTACAGTTCTATTTTCAAGTACCCCTCTGTTCCCAGCTATCACATGCTTACGTATTTGGACACAAGAGGGAGCACTATGGATTCCCCAGCTCCACCAAAACCTACCTGTTCAGCTGGATCACTTGTAACTTACCTTTTTACCCCTGAAAGCAAGCTAATAATTCCTTTTTCTCCCATCCCTCATGCAGGCAGAGCTTCTCAAGCAAGAAATTAATAGCATTAGCATAAGATAAACTGTGCACATGTCTCAGCCAAGGTTGATATGTGCTACTAGAAGAAGGTGGTAAGATACAATTACAGGCCATCAGCTCACTCACATGCCCAAGGAATTTGTCAACTAACGCATACCTTCCTGAAGATTTTGACTTTCCTCCTTCACACATCTCTGTATTATCCAACCTATTCTCCTCCTGCCAGTGATTGCAGAGTTCTTCCATATGTACACCAATCACATCCCGAATCACCTGTGATTAAGGTTCAGTAAAAAGAAACAAGAAAAGCAGTATTTCATAGTACTGGCCTGAATTTGCAACTAGACAGCAGAAAGTAAACATTCCCCCCCTGCCCCCTCACCCATGGGAATGGAAAGTCTGATTTGCAGAAACAGGCATTTCAGCAGAAATTTAAATAGCACCTTGTTGGTGCGGGAGTCACGGACAACGCTGAGACGACCAATGTGATCAAGCAAATGCCATTTTATTAGACAAAGTGTCAACGTTATGCAGAGATTCTTAGCACAGCTACAGTGATTTGGCAATTGTTGATTGGGCACTTTAACCCTTAGCAATACTAGGATTGGATAACACTGTCAACTTGAGCCNACAGTGATTTGGCAATTGTTGATTGGGCACTTTAACCCTTAGCAATACTAGGATTGGATAACACTGTCCTGGGAACTTGAGCCCCAGAACTTCCCAGCTCCCCCTCTCCTCCACCTATCTCTGAGTTCTTACAGGTGGTGTTTCTTTTACTCCCTAATCCATGGCCTTCAGTTTATCTCAACTCTGTGACTGTTCTCAGGCAGGCTGCCTTACAACAAGGCCTCTGGATTGCTCACAAAATGTCTGCTGTTACACAGCTTATGTACAGCACCTTTTTACAACAGACAAGTCAACTACATCTTGCTGCCATTTTCACATTCAAAATGTGAGTCAGAAATGCCTGTTATTTGTAACTTGCTGCAATAAACAAAAGACATTTTCTTTGTCTGAAAGGGTATAACATTGTTTACGGTACTATACAATAAGCAATTCTGTGCAAAAAACTCCTTATTTTCAGATCTCACCTCAGTGTAAGACTTCTTTGTTATATGAACATTCTTAGCCCTGTATGACTGCCGCCGCCTTTTGTAATCTCGCATTTCAGCCAGAATTTCAAGATGGGACTTGGGACCTTTCTGACTATCATCTAGTGAAAAATTGGAAGTAAAACAGATGGTCATTAGCAGGACATTAGCACCTGCAGGTATGCAAGTCTGGGGCTTTAATAACACAAGTCTGAAACAGAAAATATATTGTGTTCTTTCTGAAGTTTCCCCAGTACTTAGTAACTATTATGAATTCAGCACAAGCTTCCTCTTCAACCTTTTTGCTAGCTGTTTACACGAGACTAAAAAGCCACTGAGCAAATCTCTTACGTCAGTCTCCCAACAGTGATCTAAATCAACATACGGGCTTGCGATTTGGTCAAACAGCTACAAAATACAGGCCATGTTTTCACAGCCAGTATTACAATAAGGCACAAAGACTGAGAAAGCCAGATTCCGTACATAATTTACCTGTGTAGATCACAAACACTCTCCTACCTCCATGTAGAGCAGGGCCCACAGGGTAACACTGATACTTACGTTGCACTTGGTACAGTTATAAACTGGCATGACTCAACAGGGATGAGAGGCTTCAGTCCAACACTCCCCTGTGCGTATTGCTCAAGAGCTCCATCAGATGACTGCCAACCTTTCTTGTTTGGTTTTTACTCTTAAGTGATCTTCAATCTCATTATCTCTTACAGCAAATACTGTTCTCAAGTGCACAGTAAGGTGGCAACATTAAGCAACCTGTCAGTTGCAGCAAAGACAAAAGATTCATCCACCAACATACCCAATATGTGTGCCAGGAGCAGGGCACTGAGGCTCTCTCAGATGGAAAACAACATAGTGTTTTCTGATGCCAAGTCTTCACTGAAGCTTTTAAGAAAAGCATGCTTTTCACACTAAAAATAGCACAAGCAATTCTCCTTGGCTTGCAACAAAACTCATCTAACCACACAAAATGAAAGATCCAAGACAAAACTCAACAACAGATAGTTCTTCAAACCTTGGGTGATTTTTGCTGCTAAATCCACAAAGAGGTCACTGTCATTTTCTGTTATTTGGGACCTAGATCTCTGTTTCTTTGTTTCCTCAACAACATAATCATAAAGAGCAAGGCGATCAGCTTGAGTCAGGTCACAGGTGAAACGCTTGTGATTTTGGGGAACTTCTACAGGCAGTAATGAGTAAGATCCTAGAGACAGAACAGACAGCTGTTATTAGTAAGATAGCATAACTGTATAGGAAAGCACAGAAGCTCAACAAACAACAACAAAGGAAATGCCCATGCTTTATTCACCTGTCTTAATTTGAAAGGATAAACATTGCTCAAATCATAAAAAAAAAAAAAAAGAAGGTCCAAATCTCTCCCCAGCCCCATGCAGGCTGTGTAACCTTCCTTTCTTATACTTTTATTTACAGGCTTTCATATGCTTTGAAGGGATCACACTAGGTTAGTTCAAAAGGACACTCTGTGTTGTCCCATCAATTTCAGCTCTGGGATTACATGAGAAGAGGCAGAGCTCCAACCTCTGGGTTTGCCTTACTCCTAAAATTTTCTTTAAAGTACCATCTACAAAATACCTGCTCCACTGCCAACAACAATGGAAGCTTCTAGGAGACTAAACAACTGGGCACTGTGCAAATCAGTGTCACGCTGTCACACTGTCACTTTCTTTACACAGCTCTTCATTATAGACTGCCACAGGCATTTCTAGCTAAGGCTACAAAGGCACTTTCAAAGTGTTTCAGATTAGTTCAGATAACTAACTTTAATGGTATGGAAACACACACACTGCCTGCGTATTCCTCTTTCCCTGAATGCCTCCAATTTCCATTCCCTGGTTAAAACATAAGTCCTCCAAACAAATAATAAATCCATTCTCAATCCATTGCAACAGCAGTAAAGTGACCTCCCTAAGGATACAGGATGCAGTATTCTAGGATACTGCCTGCAGAAAAGCATTTTACTCGAGAACATTGCAATTCCCAGCAACTATTGACCTGATCTCCATAATTCTGCTCCCCACAATGCAGCCTTCTCCCTGCAAGGCACAGCCATACCCAGATAGACAGAACAGCCAACATGTAAGGTGGGGTTTATGCAGGAGGCTGCACAACAGCAAAGCTACTGCTCCTCTACATTATTCAGCACCTAACAGAAGCTGGGCAATCTTTCACCTCCTGATTTCACTAAAGACACCAAAGAAGAGGAGCCACAGTAACTCTGCAACAAACCCAGAAGACAAGGTTTTGTCATTACTGTACTTGAAGCCGAAACCAGAACTTTTCCAGTCCAAACTAACAGATTTAAACACGAAAACAAGAATTTCATTTTTAAAAGGCACTATTATGCAGGGTCACAGAAGCCCATAAAAGTGCCCGTAATGCACTTGTAATTTTACAGGCCTTTTACAGGTCCTTCTGTCCTATTACATAGCCGGCTTAAAGAAGACTTTAAATTAAACAAACAATACTAAGTCAGCAAATCTTACAAGAGGCCAAGACACCACAATAAGAACAGTTTTAGTGTTAGCTTCAGAGAAATACACACTTGCAGTGGGTAGCAAACACTGGCACCTAGTGTTTTACAGATGTACCTTTGCAATGCATCACTTTAAAGGGTGTATCTGTTTCTTTACTTGCATGTGAGTGAGCAGCCATGCGGTTCTGAGTTACAGGCTTAGCTTAAAACACAACAGCTTAGGACAGTCTTGAAACAATCCAGCATAATAATAGACATGTTGCTTGTGTTTTGATCTAAGGAGCAGTGGATAAGCACATACAACTCATGTCGAGCAATTAATCCTTAAACAAAACATCACATGAAGAACCATCACACAAAGAACAAGGCTGAAGGCAGCATTAGAAGAGTTTGAGCCACAAACCGCAGAACAAAACGCAAGCAGAAAGTAAAGTGTAGGTAGTGGGATGGGAAGTGAAGGACTAGTGCTTTAAGAAACTCCTTAATTTTGCAGTTTTGATCTTCCAGTCCTGCAGAGAACTAGAGGTGTGAGCACAACAGACTCGAATTCTCTTATCAGGTTTTCTCTCCAAGCAGACAAAGTAGTTATGCTCCAAAAATACAAGGGAAGGAATATTGAAAATAAGTAAAAAAAGTCTCATAGCAGTTCACAAGTGGAATGAGGAAGCTGTGACAGGAGAGACAAGAACAGCTCTCCATGAGACCTGATACAGTTGCCTCAGTGCCTTCTTGTTATTTACCTTCACTGTAGCCTGTGCCTTCTCTGGCACTTTGAGCTCTAGCTTGTTTAACAATGTGAAACTGTAGATCTTTATCTGCAGACAGAGAAGGCAGACATTATTACAGAACTTTCACATCAAGTACTTGGGAAGGTTAGTCTTTGTTCCCCAGCTTCTGTTATGGTACGTTACAGACAGAATGTTGTAGTTTTATTTACACATAAGGGAAGGTCTGAACTAAAAATATCATTTGAGTCTAATCCACATTTAACTGAGAGGGGAAAAAAAGGTAAAAAAACAAACAAACAAACAAGAAAAAAAAGAAAACACCAAAAACCAAAAACAACAAAAAAAAACCCCAGGATATCCGAGTTACAGGGATATGGAAAAAGACATGCATGTATATTGCAGCTCTCTTCTGTACTGTTTATATACCCCCAAATTCTAGGGCCAGTTTTTTCACCTTCTAAGCATGTGTTTTAATCCACTTCTTGCACTTGATGCAAGACCATAGGAAGAACATGGAAAATAATCTAAGAGGAAAAAAAAATGTCCCTCCTTGGATTTCAAAAGGAAGTGACATACACAGCAGAAACGCACAGCTACAGAAGCATAGCAAGAGTAAAATAAGGCGAACTACAATGGCAAGAAAATAAACCTACTCACAGAAACGCCCAGGAGTTTCAGAAAGCCTGACAAAGCTGACAAGGCACTGGGGTGTGCTACTGCCATGACCTAGACTCTGCCCCATGCGGTCTCCCCTAAACCCCATCCTAAGCTTCCCCCAGTGACCTCTCTGCAGCATTACCTCCTGCCCCTCCCTGAGGGTCTCCTCTCAGCCGCTTATCTTCTGCCTCCCGCCGGGCACTTCCCCTCATCCTCCGCGCCTCCCCCAGGGTGTCCCTCCTCAACCCCCCTGTCCCCATGCCGAGGCCCCCGTTGTCGCTCACCCATGGTGACGGTGGGAACATTCAGGTTTTCGTAGAAAACGCTGGAGTCGTACATCTCTGCCTGCGGGACCAAGCGCCTCAGTCAAGGACGCGGGAACGCCCCCAGGGACACCGGCTCCGGGCTCTGCCGCCGAGTGACCCCGAGCCAGCCGGGACCCCCCAGTGTCACCCGTGCCCCTTCTCCGCAGCCAGGCCCCTCCGGCCGCCTACCTCCTCCTCGGCAGAGTAGCCCATCTTGCGGAGCCGGCAGGACGCGGCGTGCCTCTCCAGCGACGCCGGGGGGACGCGATGATGGACATCATAGGGGCACGGCACCCGTTCCACCTGCGGCGGGACACGGGTCAGAGCGAGCCCCACCGCCCCGGGCAGAGCCCGTCCCGTCCTCTCCCGCTACCGCCGCCTTACCGTATCCCCGAGCCACACAGCACAGGGCGCCGCCATCCCGGAGCAGCGCGCAGGCTCCCCCACCACGGGAGGCGAGACGAGACGCGCTGCCCGACGTCACATCCGGAGAGTCGTGACAGCACCCACGGCCTGAGCGGGGTGGGGGAGCGCCGCCTGCCGGCGGGAGGATGCAGCGGCGGTGCGGGAGGACCGCCGGTCCCGCCGCCCTCCCCGGGCGCTGGGAAGCGGCCGCCGCGGAAGGGAGGCCCGGGATCGTGCTGCGGGAACTGCCGCTGGGGGGCAGGAGCCACCCCACTAAAGCACAGGGCTGTTAGCGACGGGGCAGGGGGACATCAGCTTCGACACCACCGAGCCCCTGCTTCCCTTGTGCAACAGGAGGAAGCAAGGAGGCAGCCGCGTGGTGCGTGAGGGTCTCCTTAAGGAATACAGTACACAGCGCGGGGCCAGGGTGTTTGGTTCCTCCCAGCACCCCTCCCGAGCACAAGCAGCACAGGGGTGCTGGGGGGAGCTGCACGGCTGCGGCATGCCCCAGGGACTGCTGCCCGTCTGGGCCAAGATGGTGAGAACCTTCGCCTGGAGGCTGAGGGAGCATCAGAACTCAGTAAGACTGTAACATAGGATGAAGAAACAGCTACTGCCCTCCAGGATAACTGTCTCGTGATTGACATTTGTGCTTGCCTACTTTCGCTGTCTGAGAAAAGCACATACCACTAGAAGGAAGAGTGGGTTTAACAAAGCGGGGGGTGGNAGCATCAGAACTCCGTAAGACTGTAACATAGGATGAAGAAACAGCTACTGCCCTCCAGGATAACTGTCTCGTGATTGACATTTGTGCTTGCCTACTGTCTGAGAAAAGCACCTACCACTAGAAGGAAGAGTGGGTTTAACAAAGCGGGGGGTGAAGGGGGAGAAGGCAGCACGACAGATGTAGCTGCCAGAATGACTCTTGTACATCTGCTTTCGTTAGCAGATTACAGCCCTTGCTCTCCTGCACGGTGAATTTGGGACTCAGCTGGAATTTCAGCCCTTTGAGAGATTTGCTGCCTCAAGCTACGTTTGCCTGGGGATCTTTGACTTAACACGGTACAGGATACTTTTAGAGAGGAGACTTCCTTCCCAGCTGCCCTTGCAACTTAACCTATGCTGTAATAAATGGGAAGCAGGGGACTCTGGCACCCCGGTGGTGAGACTGATGCTACTCATCTCAGAGCAGCTCTGCTCGTTTGCCTTTGTAGTGGTGTAGAGCCCACGTATCAAACTCATTTTCTCCAGGGAAGAAGATATGGTACCCAAGCTGGTAGCATGGACGTCACTCAACAAAAGCTACTGTGAACTAGAGACGAAACACATNGTGGTGTAGAGCCCACGTATCAAACTCATTTTCTCCAGGGAAGAAGATATGGTACCCAAGCTGGTAGCATGGACGTCACTCAACAAAAGCTACTGTGAACTAGAGAGAGGTTTTGTAAAGACGAAACNGCACCCCGGTGGTGAGACTGATGCTACTCATCTCAGAGCAGCTCTGCTCGTTTGCCTTTGTAGTGGTGTAGAGCCCACGTATCAAACTCATTTTCTCCAGGGAAGAAGATATGGTACCCAAGCTGGTAGCATGGACGTCACTCAACAAAAGCTACTGTGAACTAGAGACGAAACACATAGACACTTGAATTTCATTTTTCTGTCACTGCTGCTATTGACTCCCTGCTGTCTTAGACCTCAGCTAAGATGCTGCATGCAAAATCTGTGCCACAGATTCAGCTGAATCAACTTCATTATCTGCAGGGACATGAGATGAATTTCTGTAGCATGCATAAATCAATTCATAGAAATACCCTTGATGACATAGGCAATCCCTAACTCCCGTCTGGACCCTTGACCAGAGTTTATTTACATCATTTTCTCTCCAAGTTCTAGTTTAATTCTAGCTTGTCCGAAAGCACTGGTCTGGAGCAGTACAGGTGCTGATGGCAACCAGGGAAGTCAAGAGACTGCTCAGACCTTCTCTGCTGGGGGAGTGCAGCTGATTTATTCCTTCAGCTGTGTATCACTCAGAGCAAGCTGCAAGTCCTTGGCTCCTGGATCTTTACTCTTTTGTATGTTAGTCCAGTTAACAACTGCAGCCGAAGGTGTATTTTATGAACTGCAGTACAGGGGACAGTTCCAAACTGATATACAGGTGGCAACTCCAGCATCTGTTAATGCCTTATTGATTCCTCTTTCTTTATCTCTATGTGATGTCTCATGGATTCTGCAGATTTATATCAGTTTATCAGGTTGGTATCATCCTTGTCTTTAAAGATAAAGCAATTGAAAGCTTGGTGTTGACCCCACATGATAGATTTCTATGGAAGCTACATACCCGTTTGTGCTTAAACATAGTGACAAGACGTATTGCTGCAGGAATACTGATGGAAAACATTCTCATTTGGCAGAGCTGGGAACTCACCATTAAACAGGCAGAAATAAACCCAATGTCCTCTTGCACAATGGAATTTTAATATATGTGGTTTTGAGCTCTCACGGGTCTTTCTTTTTAAGCCCTAGCACCTTCACAGTTGCTTCACTGTGATTCTGAGTCCTTTGCCAGCTTCTTCTGCCCTTTCTTTGCTTGCCTGCCATTTCCTCCCTGGTTGTGCCTGTGATAAGCACAATCTCCATCGGGTTTGAGCATACTCATTTATTTAACACCCTTTGTGATTAAGCATAATCCCTGTGAAGAATGATAACCTCTTCCACATTTTTTGTCGCAAGTACTGCCGAGGTGGAAACCAGGTAGACCAAAGCGTGGCCAAGGCTCCATAACTGTAGAGACTGGTGACTTTTGGCTGGTGACAGCCCCTGCTTGTCTTTGCTATGTCTATGCCCTGCGTGTCACAGGCACGAAGATCCTCCCAGCAGGAGGCTGCTTTTGCTCATTGCCAAGGAAGCACAGAGGAGCCTGTGGTTTTCTTCTAAAAGCACACTATTGATGTCCAGTTGATTTCCAGTTATGTCTGCTTGAAACTGATAGATAAGAATTTACTCACCTGCTTGCTGTTTCCCTGTGTCAGTCCTCTTAGGGAATGTTTCCAGCTGAGTGTTTGAGGTAAGGTGTAACGCATCCCAGCCAGGAGCTTGGGTGTTGCCTTAGCTGCTGAGCAGACCTGGCCCATCAGGAATTAGCTCCCTGCTAGTGAGAGAGCCCACACTGTGCAGAGCCATGCGTCATGCAGCAAGCTGCCCTGCTCTGTGACCAGGGCTGTAAAATGCTCCCATCAAGGTCAGCCAGCTGATGCTGACAAAGAAGCAGTCTGACATCAGGAGTAATCCAGTATAAAAGCACATCCCTTCTGGCAATACCCACACATACTATGCACTGCACATAGCCTCAGGCTGCAGCCCCCAAAGCTTCCTCATGAGGGCAAGGGTACCAGGCCTGGGAGAGGCATGAGGGAGGCTGTATGAGGGCCTCCTGGGTCAAAGTTGTATCCAGGATTTTTGATGAAGGTGCTGGGTATGTTCATCAGAGGTGGTCACTTAGCAGTGCTGCTTCCCTGAGAGCAGGGTCTGAGTGCCCAGTGGGCAGAGGACAGCAGGTAACGTGTGGCCACCTCCAAAAATGCATGCTTTTATTGCCTCTGCTTCATTTTCCACAGTAATAGGTCCCCACCCCAGGGCAAAAGCTAATGAATTAAGTGTTTGTTAATTTGTTATGTGTCTGAAAGGTGTTAGCCAAATGACACCTTCCTCCCTCTGTGAGTGCGTCTAAGGCTCAGCAGCAGATGAGTGCTGCTTCCTGAGTTGCTATCCCAGCTTTCTGCCAGACCTTTGTCCTCGGGTTGCTGTGGCCCCTGCCTGGTGTGTGTTCCTGAGTATGGGGAACCTGCCCAGCTGATCACCTGCCAAAGATCAGCTGGAGCAGGCCATCTCCTTGGTGCCCACCCATCCCTGTGTCAATGGAACATGTAGATGTGGCTTCCAGGGACAGATGCCATCCCCTCCCTCTGTGCCATCTGCAACCTCTGAAGCACCTCATGTTTCCAGGAGAGCCAGCCAAGTCCCAGCCCTGCACCACTGCACCACAGCCAGCTGGAGCTCTTCCACACTCCCGCAGATGAACTGCAACACAGGGCAAGGCAACAGGGAGCTGGAACAGCACAGACCTTACAGCACACTCTGCACTTGCACCACTTCTAAAGCTTCAGAGCAACACTGAACTCGTGTGTCAACTGCATGTTTCAGTTGGTGCTGAAGCCCCCTTGCATTTGCCATGTGGGCATGTGCCCCACTCTGTGTTGGTACAGGGAACTTCAGCCCTTCTCCTGGGGGCGCTGTGTATGCCTCATGCATGGAGTCAGCAGTCCATGTCTGGATACATGGATCAAGCCACCTGCTTTTGCTGCATATGCAGTCTTGTGCAGCTTTAGAGGTCACTTTGAGAATGTGGCCTATAATGTTTAGCACTATTAGCACAATGAACAATGATAGCTGTCCCTAGCCATTTCTTCTCATAAGGGTGTGTGAAAACAGCAGTATTACTTTAACCTGAAGCAACATTTCAAGAGAAGCCCTGGACAGGAAGGAGAAACTTACTCACCCACAACGATTTCTTTGGAAACAAGAGTCAGCAGACAGAACAACAGGCCAGGTTTTATAACAAGCTTAATATTCTGGGTGTGGATTTGCAAGTGCTGCCTACAAGCATCCTTCCTCTTGCAGGAGGATTAGCACAGGAGATTACAGATGCCCTTTGAAGAGTTTGGCGTATGCTCAGATGGTCACACCATCCCGGGCTTCCCAAGCACATGGATGGGGGAGAAGAAGAAAGCAAGCACAGGAGAGAAACAGAGATCCCACTAAATAATTACCAATAGGGAAAGCACAGTGTGGCTTCAGCTCTCACAGGGGCTCATAATTCAAGATCACTGTGTTTGCTGAGCTCATCAGTGATGGTATTTCATCAGCTCAGCACTAAAAGTGCACCCCAGCGGCATCACGTTTGGAAGCTCAGCCTCTTGGCTGAGACACAAAACAGAAGTGTTGCTTGCTTGTGATCAGAAATGGTCCTCAGGTGTGTGTGTGCGTGCCTGAATTACAGCATCAAAGTCCATGTCCTGGGCAGTTTCTTGACTGCACACATACAAGTCATTACAAGTTTTCAGCTGAGGTACTGCGCTCACCACACACACACTGTGGTCTCTGCATCTCTCTCTTCCTCAGTGTAAGCTTCCTTCTGTCCTCTGTTACTTCTTTGCAGGCATTACCCATTTCCTTCCGAGTCAGATCACAGCATGTAAATGCCATTTTACATGTTTTGCAGTCACCCCACCTCTTCAATGAAATGCAGGAGCCACTCCACTGTGCTGCTGCACTTTTACCTCCAAACAAGAAATGTTCCCAGCCAAGCAAAACATCCCGTTTTGCTCAGCCCATCATTATTTTTGCAGTTCTGAACCACCCTTCTGCATGTCCCCTAGCATACACTTTGTCTCTCACAACAAGGCACTGACTGCAGTGGAAAGGAAAAGCATCCCCCCCTCACCCACTTCACCAGTTGTCTTCCATCCCAGTGCACACAGCACCCTGGCACACAAGTGTGCATGAAAAATAAGGTTATTTTCTTTTAACAGTTGTTTATTTCCAGACACTGAGGCAGAACTTCACATATGCTGTTCTTCATGTCTGTCAGACACACTGTGCAGTGAAGTGTCTCACCTCAGATACATCTCCCACCTACCACAGCAGAAGCAATATAGAAACTCTAATAGGACATATCTTAAGACAACTGCCCTGTTCACATCAGCAAAAGCTGTTAGCAAAGCAAGAGTGTGTCAGTAATCAATCCAGGGTCTACCTGGTATGTACAGAGTCATAAGCTGTGTGAAAAGAGCTGCTTTAAGATTACATCATTTAAGCTGCAAACTGAAACGTAGGAAAAAACAGATTTGTAGCTGGGGGTGCAGACACCTGTTAGGTCTGCAGCGTGGATGGAGAGCTGCAGTGCCTTGGTGGGTGGGAAGCAGATTGCACCCATACATATTGTATGTGGCAGTGCCCCGGCAGAAGGAGCTGAATTAATATGTCATGCACACGGCTGTGAATTACAGAATTATCTATAAGGCTGCTGGGCACCAGGATTACTCTGGTCTATTCCTGGCTCCAGTGGCAGAGTCTTGATGGGTACGGCTGTGATTACAAGCAGGATAAGCAACAGCCCACGGCTGGAAGGGTTCCTTCCGAAAGTCTCCGTGTCTGCCTCTGGGGGATTTGGAGCTGTTCTGCAAGCCTGGAAGATTCCCCCTTCTTGCTAAAGTAAAAGGAAGGATATTTACATGTGTTACAGGAATGGAGATGCAGTCAGGGAAGTCAGGATATTTTAACTCAGTCTTGCCTTTCCTAGGCTGTAGGGGGCTACATAGGAAACCAGATGAGGAATCGAGTAGCAACACTGATGTAAATCAGATGCTTGTGCAAGGTATAGCAGTGTCATCACTGCCCTTACAGTTCCTCACTTAGTATTGGAAAAAAGCAGCTGCTACTGTGTACCACTGAAAAACGTGAGGTCCTGCAAACCAGGCTTTGTTTTCTGGTTGCAGACATAAACCTCAGAGCCGAAGATTCAGAATCACATTCCCTGATACCTGCACTTCCCCCTGGCTCCTCATGGGATTGCTCAGGTGCTATCACCCAGGCAGCAGCCGCAGGGCGAGAGGCAAAGAGTTCTTTGGCTACCTCCTCTGTCTCCTCATCCTGGGATCTGCAGGGGCAGCAGTGCAGCAAGTTGTAAACACACATTTCCTAAAATAAGCCTTAGCTGTGGCTCTTTTTGCTAATGGAAAGCAAGCCTGATTAACAAGGGTTGGTGTGGATTTCTACTGCACGAGCCTGTGGTGTAGGACCATGCTTCACGTTGCACCCATGGTTTGTTGCTGCTTATAGCCTGCTCATGCTGATAAATGAGAAGGTTGCCACCAGTTTCACCCAGTAAGTGATGCTTAGCATAAGAGCCAAATGCCTGTCCATCCCTTCTTATAAATCCCAGCTGCCTGCCACAGCTGCAAAGGGCAAGAGGTGGTGGAATTCACCAGGCACTTCAGGAGGCTTTGGCAGAAACATGGTTTACATTATGCATAGAGAGAAGAGAAGAGGGAAGTTTTGGGATGGGAACAGCTCTGGGAATGCTTCGCTTGCCACAGCCTGACACCAGATGGAACTATGAAAACTACTGTGAAGGCCTGCAGCATGAGCTGGAGGCACAGGGTGCACACAAGTGTTCCCTTTCCTCAAACAAAACACCCATGGCTTTGTCTTGGGATCCCAGCTCTTCTTTGTCCCATCCCTGACTGCTGCAGCAGCAGGAGATTTACACCTCACTGCCTGGGAAAAGCACAGCAACACAGATGCAGTGATGTCTCAGTAAAGGAACAGCTGCACAACCACTTTCCTCAGCTTCTGGAGGGGTCTGGTCTTTACATCACTGGGGTGGCCATCAAACTCCTCCCAGCACAAACCTGGAGCATGTCCTTCACCCTGCTCTTTCCATTATATTTGGGGTTTTCTTTCCCAGCCCCATAAGGGACCCTGGAAACCGTCCCTGTCCCATCAGCTTTTCTCTCACTCTTCCATTGTCCCAGGAGCCCTGCACGGGCTCCAGAAGCAGACAAGGATGGCAGAGGCCATGGCTGCAGCAGGTACCCACAGTCTGGCTGTATGAGGGTGAGCAGAAGAGACTCAGAAGCTCTTCCAAGGCTTCCCAGCCAGCCTGAGCCATACAGTGCCCTACTCCCTGCCAAAATGGAAGTGCTTCCAGGCTGACCTCATAGCAGCCTTCCGGTATCTGTAGGGAGCCTACAAGGACACCAGAGAGGGACCCTTCATTAGGGACTGTAGTGATAGGACAAGGGGTAACGTGTTCTTTAAGGAAGTTCTTTACTGTGAGGGTGGTGAGGCACTGGAATGGGTTGCCCAAGAAAGTTGTGAGTGCTCCATCCCTGGCAGTGTTCAAGGCCAGGTTGGACAAAGCCTTGGGTGGCATGGTTTAGTGTGAGGTGTCCCTGCCCATGGCAGGGGGGTTGGAGCTTGATGATCTTAAGGTCCTTTCCAACCCTAACTATTCTATGATTTAATGACATTTGCATTTTCCTGCTTTTTTCCCTCTCTGTGGCTATGAAAAAGGTATGCAAGAAAATTTCAACTGAGGGAGCTTGTGCCAGACTCAGACTGAAGGCACCATGGGACAGACAGAATGGCCGTACTTGGACAGATCCCACAGCAGTTACATGCTATAAGCAATTCTGCAAATACCGCATTTCCTGCAGCCAGTGAGTGGACCTTTTGTGCTTTAAAAGTCTAACATTTCAAGTTAAGATCACTCCTGTGCTTGTTGATGGTTAGGCCTATTGCAACATTATTTCAACAACACAGAGGATATTGGAACTTGTCACCTTCTCCCTGATATTTTGTTTTCCTCCTCAGTCTGAAATGTGAATTGTTTAAGCCCAGAGGATTTCACAGGGCTCTTTTCGTTATGACAAAATGACAGTAGAAGAAAGGCAAGGTTCCTTCAGCTTGGCATTGCTTTTTGTTTCTGAAGTATTGCTTCTAAAGATCTTCCCCACAGTAGCAATTCCCCAGTCCAACATTCTCTAGCTCTTGCTCAGAATCTGAGATCATAAAAAAAGTCTCAGAAACAAACCAGGCCCCCAGGTTCATGTGTCTGGAGAGGTTTTTCAAGAGGAATTTTCTAATATCTTTTTGTTTCCCTTATACTTCTCCAGCCTCGCTCATGACCTGTATGAGAAGGAAGCCAGAGCTTCTTAAATTAAAGAGAAAATCTCCAAGGAAATAAGGTTTTCTATATATAATATTATTGCTGTATATATTTTAAAGGTGAATATTATGTATTTATACATATGTATGAATGTGTGTGCATATAGGCATAAAAGATCAGATTATGAATAGAGTCTCAATATTTTCAGCTGTTCTGTCTAGCTGAACAAATACCAGAGGTCACCTGGTGGGATGGCAGTAAAGGCTTGTAATCATTGCTGCCTTCTGCAGGTTTTACAGGCTTACCTGCAGAAGCCTTCCAGCTTTGCAGAAAATCCCACACCCCCTGCCTCTTTTCCACAAAGCCTTGTAAATTCAACAATGTTCTTCGTCATGGGATGTTTTCAATGTAATTAGGGAGGGGGGCACAAGTGCAGTTTGATTTTCTCCAAACAACCCTAATTTAAAATGAACTAAAGGGTCTGTGTGAAACCAATCAAGCAAAGAAAAAAAAGTGAGGTGGGTAACAGATGGTCCCACATTTATGGGAAGCTCTGAAATGAGCTCAACCAGACTAAGCTATTAGAGGCTTCCAAACAAATAGGCTAAAATAGCTGTTGCTAAATACTGTAGTCACTGTCAAATATCCAAGTCTGCCTGTAAATTAGGCAATAATCTAATGAAGGCAAGACTAAAAAGTACAAGCTCCTTATTCCGCATACTGACCATGAGTGCCTTTATGGAAAGCATGCACTGCTGTTCACTTAAACACCAATAGGGCTTGTCCTGTCAGCCCAGTATAGGCATGAAACCAAGAAATCCTGTGTTTATCCTTCTTATTAGGAGGCAGAAAAATCTGGTCAATTTTACTTGCATTCCTGTATTCACACCTCATCTAAAGATTAAGGCTCTTGTCCAGCAAAGTAACAAATGCACACTTAGCTTCAAACAAACCTTGCTTTGTAGTTTCAGTGACTTCAAATCAATGGGAAGAGACACATGCTGACAACATGTGCTGGAGCATGTCTGCCAAATTCTGGGTGTTCGGACATCCTTGGGGGAGCCCTGGGCTGCATGGGCAGCAGCAGGATTCTACTATGACTGGCTGCACCAGAGGATGAATTCTGGGATTTTGAACAAAGTTTGTAGTCACTATTTTTCCCTTCTACTGCAAATGCAGGACAGCTAGTGCAATGTGCCAAATCTTGAATTCTCTTGTTGCATTTTTTACTGGTTTCCTACGGATATGAGGTTACTGTGATCATGCTCACCACTCTCAGTACATCACTGTTTTAGTTCCTTCCCCCAAATATACCAGTGGCAGGATTTGAATTTAAAGTTGACAAATTGGAGAAACAGACTGAAAAAGAAATGAGGATGAAGTTTTGTCAAGACAAGTGCAAAGCACAACCTTTGGCAGGAACAATCAATATCATGAGTACAAACTGGGACCATATGTCTAGGAAGTGTTGCAGAAGAGGGTCTGGGAATTACAGTGCACCATAAACTGAACACAAGCCTGGGGCAGACTCCTGTGCAATAGGTGAACACTACACAGGACTGTATGAACAGAATACTAGTAATCATACAAGTACTTCTTATATTTTGTTGAACACTTGTAAGGCCCCTTCTGGAGGTATATGCTTAGATTGGATGCTGTCCATGAAAAATGAAGGGGATCTGGAATAAACTCGTGTCAGAGAAGCTGTGGAAATTCCAGTGCCAGAAACTTGTAGGTACAGATTAGCTAAATAATGAACTGGCTACGTTTGCTTCTGTGCTCAGGCAGACATTATCCTGAAGCTTGTGCCACCTCTGTGGCAACCAACAGTAATACACATGTTAATGAGACAGCGAGGCTTCCTGTGCTCAGGCTATGCATGGAAGCCCTTGCTTTGATCAGGTGATCAGCGCACACTATATCTGTGTTTTAATTTCAGAAGATAGCATTATCCAGGTAACTAANGCAACCAACAGTAATACACATGTTAATGAGACAGCGAGGCTTCATGTGCTCAGGCTATGCATGGAAGCCCTTGCTTTGATCAGGTGATCAGCACACACTATCTTTATATCTGTGTTTTAATTTCAGAAGATAGCATTATCCAGGTAACTATCATCATTGTTCTTGTGTTAAAGGGTCAGAGAACTGCTAAGTGTGAGAGAAAAATCCTGAGATGGGAAAAAGCAAAGTCACCAACAATCTTCTCTTACAGAAACCTAGGAGCAGCATCAGGGAAGAATCTTATGGAAAAAGAAAGCAATGCTTTTGAATCACCTGGTTATGCTTTTTTTTCCCCATGGAAAGCCTTAAGACAGTAAAAGCATGCTGTGGCAAGCCCCTGTCAATTCTCCTTTCTCCATTTCACAGTTCATGATTTGTAGGCAATAAGGAGGATGACAGTGTTGCTCCTCAGTGCAGGCATCAGTAGCAGGGGTCTTTCTTGTGTTCCCCTGTGACAGGTTTCATTGCTCCTCTAAAAAACACTGTACAGGTAAAATGTGAAGGTGCAACAGCACAGATCAGATAAGGAGATTATGCCTGTGCTTTCCCAAATGGAGAAGGGTCAATGGGAGATCATGGACATTCCTGCCTGACCATGCATTGCTAAAGGGAACTACCACAAAACCAGGAAAAGAGTTTGTTAACAATGTGGCGCCTGAGTCCCTCACAAACACACTTGGCTTTACCCTTCTAATCTTGGTAGCAGGAAGGAAAATCTGATTGCAATTAATCTTACTTGACAAATGGAGAGTGGAGCCAGAGAGACAGCAGGGTATGCTGAAGGCAGTAATGCAGCTGGGCAGCAGAGCTGGGGTAAGAATTCAGTCTGACCTGACTGGGACTCCCCTGGAGGGCATTGCTTCAGGCGCAGGTACACCACCCTTTGCAGCTGTGATTAAACCCATCATAAATAGCCTTAAGAAACAAAGCAGGCTCTTTCATTTCTTGCTCTGCTGCATAATCACCAACAGAGTCAAATATTCTTATCACTTCTGCAAATGAGTCAGATTGTGGATTCCATACTGTGTTACAGTGCTGACAACGTTTACCCCATCCCATGCTGCTGCACACAGATCAGCACCCTGGCTATCTTACACTGTAAAGGAGATCTTTTGGTAGCAAAAAAGAGACTTGGCAAGGAGTATTGCTATTCTGCGCATCAGGCTAGAGTGGGGGTAAGGAGAAAAGAAGATAGAAGGGAAAGTATAATACTGCACAGTATGAGTAGTACTCTGAGATCTCATCTTCTATATATGCAGTAGTTAAATAACTTCTAAGTGCTAGTATGAGAGAAGAAATATTCTTTCATATATATGTATGCATAGAGTGAATGAAAAACAACATATGACCATGTAGTACAAAGTAAATTGAAGTAAACACAGACTTTTTTCAGAGGAAGCAGTGATTGGTTTTATACCTACACTTTTATTGAAAACACTATGGAGTGACTGACTATTTAAGTGTTCATCATGCTGACTTCAACTCTTCATTTATTTTCTTTTCAGTGCACATAGTTTTAAGCTGCTCTATGTATTGCTTTATATGTTTTTCACTGGTCATGGTGGGAAGGTAAACTTGACCTAGAAGAACTGACTATCTTACCTATAAGTGGCACAAAGGCTCATACAGAGCGTTTTGCTCTTTCTAAGCTGTGGTAGCAAACATGGTTGCGGTTTTTTGGGTTGTTGTTTTTTTTTTGTTCCTAAATTGCTGTTTTAATGGTCTAGCTATTTCAAAATATGTTCAACTATTTTGCTACCTTGTTTTGAAGCTTGTTATTTCCCAGCTGGAAATACAGCAGACTGTGGGCTGAGGTAGCTGGCAGATGGACAGAGAGGCAGAACTGCCATCCCTCACCAGGCAACACCCACACTTGCTGGGGAATTGGTTTCCTCAAAGCACAGCCCCAGTGTAGGTTAGCTGGCAGCAGTTTGGTTTTGAAGAAATCTCATGATACCTGGTGTTAAAAGAAACGGAGTCAAGCTCAGTAAGATGTAGCAATACATCTCACCCACCTTTGGAGCAGCAAAAACCCCTACAATACATGGTAAATTATCAAAAAATCCTATCACAAATGAAGACATTTGTCCTCCTCACACTTCATTTTCTTATGTTTTAAACTATGCACATTCAGAATAAATGGAAAACCCCACACAGTTAACTTTCATTTTGGCATGATAGCTGCATCAAATACTTGACACAATGGAGATACAAGTTACTCCAGTGAAGCTTGGGGAAGGAAAGGGAAGTGCCTGAGATAGTGTCTTGACTCTGTAATCCAAAACACAGAAAAAAACCACCTCCAGTGCATGTGGGACTTGACTGTGCAGTTTTCACACAGGCAGCCAAATGAGGGAGCAGGCTGGAGGACCACAGGGCTGGGTCATGAGCACTGCTGCTGAACGAGTGCTTTGGGTTTGACTGCCATTCAAAGCCCTGAAGGGTACCATTCCCTTGCCCCCTCCAAGTGAGCCCTCATTCAGCAGGTGTCAAACTGTGATGACAATCCAGGGAATGGCAATTGCACATTTAAAAATGGACAAATAAAACACTGGACCACATACGGCAAAATCCCCCTTCCAATACCACTGACCTGTCAGCATAAAAGGATGCAGAGTGCTATGCCTTCACCAACATTAGCCACTGTGAACAAACAGAATTCATGGCTTCTCCAAGACATTTATTCTGCAGTAAATTTGATACTACTAAATTATAGTAATTATTTATTAATGACAGTTTTTAGGCTACTAGTCAGATCAATGCTTTATGAGATTCTGTCTGTCCAGTCAGGAGGAAGGAGCTACAGGCACTTCAGGCGAGTTGTTCATTTCTCTACATTGCAGAGCAGTTGCTAGCTGTAAATAACCATTTCCATAATAAAGGAAAGGCAAAATATATCCTGGAGACCTTCTGGGATTTACAGAGGCTCATCACAACGGGATTTAGTTGCCAGTCACAGTGGGTTATTGGAGCTGCCCTACACTGCCTCAACTTTACAAGA
The DNA here is from genome assembly GCA_002631895.1 of Agapornis roseicollis. Taxonomy (NCBI): domain Eukaryota; kingdom Metazoa; phylum Chordata; class Aves; order Psittaciformes; family Psittacidae; genus Agapornis; species Agapornis roseicollis. The sequence goes on along the minus strand of NDXB01005489.1, from coordinate 80,557 downwards.
AAATAAAGCATATTAGATAAATTTAATAAATGAGCACTGGGTCCTCCCAGGCAATTTTCAGTTCTGCTCTAGGAAGGCCACAGTCCTGTAGCTGACTGCATTGGCATTTCATGCAGATTAAGAAATGCAGCCATATACTGTAAATTACAGGACTAGAATCTCAGACTTTAAATCCTTCAGGACAGGAGGCCCCTTCTAGCAGGAATTATATACAATGAGTAATAAAAGCCCTATGTATCGCATAATAATGGCCTATTATGTCTATTCATTATTATTGATGATAATATTATAGTTCAGTAATGATTTGCTTTATGCCAAAATTTCCTAGGAAGCATCTGGATTGTTGAAGGCACAAAAAAGCTTTCCTTTGCTATCCTAATCTGTGGCACAGCTATAGAACACTAAAACCCTGTAAAAAAAGAGGCAGAACATGGGCACTCTTCATCCTTTTACTAAATGGCACTTTCTTAGGGGGAGGTTGATTATTTAGAAAGCAATTTAATTAACTCATTCACCCACTTCACTTGGTCTTCTGCAGCTGGCTGCTCTAGGGTGCTGTGTCTGCTCCCAGACTGCCAGTTCCATGTAGCCTTGGTTTTCCCAACTGCTAGAGCTGTGACTGTCACCCACTCAACCAAGGCACCAGCCCTGCCACTGTCCTGCAAAGCTGCTACATGGTCCCCAGCACAGCACCCAGCCATATAGCTTCCCAGGCACTGCACGGGTATGAGTGAGGACTGTCCTGTCTGCATTTAGGCATGTGTTTCAGCTCTCTCTCCTCACCCAGGCACAGCAGAGGGAAGGCTTGCATCAGCACTATATGCCCTTGAACAACCATTTAAGCAAGCTCCTCTCAGCAGGATTGGAGGAATGGCAACAGGTATGGCTGCATGTGTCTCGCCTGAATCGGCAGCCCTTGCTGTAATGTCACACAAGGTGGCTCTATGGTCCTTAACAAGAATGGATGGAAATTTTCCCTCTTAGCACTGGCTGATGCAGTCTTGCAGTATTAAAAGAGAGGAGAATAACACACAGCCAGTTTGGGATTGCATTTGTCCTCGCTAAAACAAAACCCCTCAAGAAAACATGTTTGCATGTAGCAGGAACCTACTTGCAGCCTGAGCCTGGACTGCCTTTGGGGCAATGGCAGGACACCACATCATACAGCTGACAGTCAACAAAATGGACAGATGAGGCAAGAGGGCAGTGATAGTCCCAAGCACGTTTCTGGGGCATGGACCCTCTTCATAGAGGTGCAGTCTCAATCTCACCTGCTCACCTCCCTCCCATCTGATCCATTCAGCAACTGCTCTCAATTTTAAATGGTAAAAAGGGAATAATCAGTTTTAGTGTTTGGGTTTCTTTTTAACCTTCCCAGACTCTTTCATAAATATTCCTTCAGCAGTCTGAGCAAATTTCTGTATTGTCTTGTGACTTTGCTTTGTGATTCTTCTGCATTTTTAGAGCAACTGTGTATCTGTGGAAGAGCACTGGTGGCTCTGTGAGCATTTGTGTTCCAATCCAACACAGAGTAAAATGATGGATTAGCCAAAGGACTGCCTTTCAAAGAGAAACCTGTGGTTTGAAACAGATAAGTATTGAGACCTACCCAGGCTGGACATAAACACATTTTCTAATCCAATGCACTGTATTCTACTCCTAAGCATGTTGTAAAAATTATAGAAAAGAAAAAAAAAAAAGCTTTAAACAGCCATTATAGACCGTTAAGCACACTTTAGCAAGACAGTATTATGCCTAAAAGACAACCAGAGCCCTATGAAAGAGCCAAGGGAAAAATAAACAGCACCAGAAAGAAAACTCACTGCTGTGGAAATTAGTCATTAGCAATATGGCATTACTGCAGCAGTTCAGCCAAACAGTCCAATTTGACTGTCAGTCTGTTGATTGTGACCATTTTCAGGATGCGGCTGGTTGTAATAACTCACAGTTTCTTTTCTGAGCACTGTAGATTGAATCCTGACCACTCAATATTTGTTACCAGCAAAAAAACCATTCTTTAATAGTAAAAATAAACTGCTACTCCTGAGTTTTCTTTAAGATGGACCTGTACATTATTTAGTTACATTTTCAATAGTATTCTAAATGAAGGCTAAATGTTGTTTTTAACTAAAAGTGTGTTGACTGCGTATGATCAGAACATTTGTTCAAGCTTGGTAAAAAATAAAAGTGGGCTTGATTAATAAGTACTTGCTGAAATACTCAATCAAAAACTTCAGGTCAGTTGTTCAAATACATCAAAGACCAGGAGAAACAGAGATTCACTGATTAGCTTATTAGCAGCATTCAAACCTTATCTGCTTCTGCACTACAAAAACTTCGCTTTGGTAGATTGAAGAATTTCATGGCTCCTAATCCAGATGTCATTTTCTCAAGGAGCTTTCAGGAAAGGAGGGCTTGCAGCTAGTGGAAAGGTCTCATCTGTATTTCTAAACAGAACACAAATATATTGTGTGACCTGGGGCAACTCATTAAGCTGTTGGTTACTTCACTTCCCTCAAAGAAACTGAATAGTTCTTTTATTTACTGAGGGGATTATTTCAGTAATATCTGTAAACAAAAGAAATCTTCAGTGGAAGATAAGACCCAAGCACTATTTCTTTCCTCTTCAGAAAGTCTGCAGAGCATGACTGTATAAAGTTAAATTTAAAGCACATTATAAGATTCTACAATTCTGCTTCTGAGCGAAGTATATTTTCCTGACTTGGCTCTGTTTGTTGATATTGAGTCCATGTGTGAGCCCCAAATTAAGGTAAACTCACCGTACCATTGACAATATGGCCACATCTATTTTTAGGATGAGTGTTTGCACAGCAAAGCATGCTAAGTTAGTCACGCATAATGTAAACCTCCTTTCCAGCTGCTGAATTAAACCTACACGTATAACACCATGAGATGGAGTCCATCACTTTTCTGACCAAGGCCAAGCCACTAGGGCTGACAAGTGCTTGTGCATTTGATGCAATGTGGCCATCTATAGCACATTACATGGGAGGCTACACCTCTGTGTTAGTCTCCCAGCTTGTGCCATAATCAAAAGGGGCTTTTTAATGCTCTAAGGACTGTTTTTCAGAAACATTCTTCTCTGCACAACTAATAAGCTCAGACAGCTCCATCTGTAATGAGCATATTCTCATTAGAGTACTGTCTCAAGGTACCACTCTGCAAATTTACTTTTCTGGTGCAGTCAAAAATTTGAAGTAAAATCAAAATGTGAAATAACACAATGATCTTTAGTACATTTTTAGTCTTGCCACCAGAAAACCCTGTGCGGTAACAGGAAGAATCACAGAAGAGTTGAGGTTGGAAGGGATCTCTGAAGATCTGGTCCAATCACCAGTCAAGACAGGGTCATCTAGAACAGGCTGCTCAGGATCATGTCCAGGCAGCTTCTGAATATCTCAAGGGATGCCACAACCTCTCTGGGCCACCTGTACCAGCACTTGGTCACCCTCACAGTAAAAATAGTGTTCCTTGGTGTTCAAAGGGAACCTCCTGTGTTTCAGTCTGCTCCCTCCCAGCTTCTTGTGTCCTTCTGCACTGGCAGAGCATGAGAGACTGAAAAGTCCTTGATCAGGGTAAGTGCTACTGAGCAACAACTAAAACATTGTTGTGTTATCAGCATTGTTCTCAGACTAAAGCCAAAACAGAACTCTGCACCAGCTACTAGGAAGAAAATTAACTCTATCTCAGATGAAGTCAGGACACCAGTATGCCTAGGTCTCTCTTATACTGAGGAGCCCAGAACCAGACAGTGTACCAGGTGTGGTCTCACCACTACTGAGGACAGAGGGAGGATCACCTCCCTTGATTTACTGGCAATGCTTTGCTTAATGCAGCCCAGGATACCACCTGCTTTTTTTGCAGCACAGGCACAGTAATAGTTCAGAATCAATCAGGTGTTCCCCAGGACTTTTCCTGCAAAGCCATTTTCCAGTTGGGTGGCCCCCCAGCCTGTACTGATGCATGGGGTTATTCCTCCCCAACAGGGTGCAGGACTGCCCTATAGAAATTCAGAGTTCCTGTCATCCCATTTCTCCAGCCTGTCAAGGTCCCTCTGGGTGGCAACGTGACCCTCTGCCTGGCCATTCAGACAGTTTTTCAATCCACCTCACTGTCTGGTCATCCAGCCCATACTTCATCAGCTTCTCTATGACAATCTTTCAGCAGACAGCACTGAAAGTCTCAATGAAGTCTAGACCACCACTCCACCGTCATCTGCCAGGCCGATCCTTTCATCATAGAAGTTTATTGTCAAGTTGGCCCCACTGTTATAGAACCCAAAATGTTGTTACCAGCACCAGCTCTGTAGCAAATTGTTGACGCGGGAGTCACAGACAACGCTGAGACGATCAATGTGATCAAGCGAGTGCCATTTTATTAGACAAAGTGTCAACCTTATATAGAGATTCTTAGCACAGCTACAGTGATTTGGCAATTGTTGATTGGGCACTTTAACCCTTAGCAATACTAGGATTGGATAACACCGTCCTGGGAACTCGAGCCCCAGAACTTCTCAGCTCCCCCTCTCCTCCGCCTGCCTCTGAGTTCTTACAGGTGGTGTTTCTTTTACTCCCTAATCCATGGCCTTCAGTTTATCTTGACTCCGTTTCTGTTCTCAGGCAGGCTGCCTTACACCAAGGTCTCTGGATTGCTCACAAAATGTCCGTTGTCAGACAGCCTGTCCACAGCAAATTATTGACCTATACTATCAGTGCCTTCTTATTCCTCATACCCTTTTCCCGGCTTGAGAAGCAAATTAAACACCACCTGGGCCCCCATGCCTTTAACTACAGCCTCTAGAGCTTTGTAGTCACTCTTGATACCATCCAGGTTTACCTGGAAGCATCATTTGTGTCCCTACAAAGTAACAGCAGGGATAGTAGCTAGAGGGTTGGAGGCCCTGCAGCAGTCCTCCACAGCATCCCCAGTCTTGGCCCCTGGCAGGCAGCACACCTTTCTAGACAACAGGTCAGTTGAACAGAGGGATGCCTCTATCCCATGCAGCAGGGAGTCACATGTTTACAGGGACTCACCATTCCTCCTGGGTGACCTTACATGATATAGAGTCAGGTGTACCAGATCCTTTGCTTGAAGGCATATCTGGCATCTCATCAACTTGGAGGATGGTGAACATGCTTTTCAGTTGTGAGTCCTTAGGTGTGGCAGGAGCCCATCTCTTGGTGACAGAAGTGACCAGCTTCCATCTTTCCCACTCTCCAGGAGTTCACTTACCTTAATTTCAGGGGTGCACACTGCCTGGCTCCCTGCTGCAGTTAAGGTCTGGGGTTTAAGCCATTGTGTCTAAGAGAAGATCTCATCTGTCTCTTTCTTCATTTTTGATGCTGCACAGCGTGCTTACTTGCTCCTGTAACTCCTCCACTTCTCAGCACAGCTCTTCCACGATGGCACACATCCTGCAGGATAGCAGGCATTGGAGAGAAGCCCCAGGTCTTCCCTGCAGCCCAGGTCTTGGAGGGCTGCATCTGCCATCCAGACCCAGTGTGCATCACAGCCTCTGCCCTAGCAGGGACAGCTGCTGGGCAGACTGCCCTGTGGCATGCCACCACCATAGCTGAGGCTGTGACAGCAGCACAGATACAACTGAGGCCCCTTTCCTCATGCTCTGCTGCAGACTGCCACCTCTGAGAGCTGTGCTCTCTGCCATAGTTCTTACACAACCCTCTCCTGAGCACCAGCTAAGGGGTGCTTCACCCTCCTTAAGCAGGGACAGCTGCAACAAAGGCTTCAGGCACCCTGGGTCAAGGGCAGCTCATCATGCTCATTAGAAGCTACTAAAGCTTCCTCGGGCCGATGCCCTCCTGGCTCTCTTTTCCTCATCCTCACCTGGCAGCAACAGGCACCCTCCAGTTTCTCAGAGGATTCCCAGGTGTGCCAAATGATCCTGGTCCTTGTCTCCAAAAGGCCCAGAAGCTCCCAAAGCAGAATGCAGGGACTGCTGACCAAAGAGTTGTCTCTGTTTCTTGCAGCCAAGAATATCTTACTAAAACCTCCAACACTTGTTCCTATAGACCTCTGTGTGCTCTATGTGTATATTAACTCAAGTATGCATTTAATTTCTGTAAATGCCTTCAAATGTATTATGTATGTAAGTGTATTTGTGTACATGTCTAATATATATACATACAAATTTCAGGCCCCCTTCGTGTTGAGATGTAGGCAGTCTGCATCACTGTTTGGTCTCCCTGATATGTTTAACTGCCCATCATCAAGGCTGTGGATAAACAGTTTTGGAGAGTTTTCTTGAACACCCATTATGTTTGGGACCCAAAAGACTGCTGAGTGTGAGAGAGGTGAAACTCTAGGGAGTTTAAACATAGTAAGTAGCACAAGAATAGCTGCACTGTATCAGACCAATGGTCCATCTGAAAATGTCCTATAGCAGATGCCTGTAGGGGAGTACAGGAGCAGGGCAAGCAGGTATGGGTACTACCCCAGCTTCCAGAGGCCTGTGCAGCAGAGAGGTCTCCTTAACCCTCTTTATAACCCCCCTGCCCAACCATATGTTCAGGCTGGGATGAGAGGATTTACTCACAAATTCAGCTTCTTTGACCACATGAATCATTCTGAGTTTACTGACATCCATTAAAGCCAAGCAAGCTAAATGTTTTCTCTTTTAGATCTCTCCTCAGGGTATTTAATTAAAACCAGACTCCTCACCAAAAGAATTCCATCAGATTAGCTCTCATGAAAGCATTACTGTGAATGAAAGTAATTGCTTGGGAAAGACTTATCCCATAACATGTTCTTGTGTTATAAAAGCCATTACTCTTCACATTCCAGGTGTTCTAACAGGAAACAAAGGACCATAGTTGTGTGTATGGTATATGTCTTTTTTCCTCTGTGTAGTGTTTTAAAGATGATTTAACAAAAATGTTTGGTTTGCTTCTTCATTAAAGCAGAAATTAAGTTGCAGTTAAGAAAATAAGAAAGAAATTAAGGGTGATGGATTACTGCTGATCTGAGGTCTCCTGCAAACTCTCTGGTGTCAGACTAGTACCACCTCCAGCCCTTCCTCAGAAGACTCTACAGCTGAGACAGAGGAGATCCTGAGAGGGCATGAAGGACATGAGTATGCTGAGGTCCTCAACTGCTCAAGGTGTGACACTCACCCTGTAGCAAAGAAGCACAAATGCCAAAGGATACAGGGAAAGAAGGGGTGAGTGGGGCCATGAGTCACTTATTTAATCTCTTTTTTGGCTGGAACAATTTCTCTCCATCTGCACACACCTGGACTATGGTTAATTAATACTCCTGCAGCATGTTTGAACTGTGCATGCTTTAGAATTGATTACAGTTTTTCTTTACCTAATTACCTAACTGGGGAGAAGGACCACATTGCACCAGCAGTCCAGAGACTGTGCTACTTTTATGTGGGGCACATTTTAAGGCAGATCGTCCTCTGTTCCTGCCAAGTGCTATACACCAAGATTCACCTCCTTATTCTGTAGGTTCTGCTATGGCAGATGAGCAGTTAAAGTGAGGGGATGACTTGCTTTTCCTCCAAACTAGTCAAACTGCTGTAGAGTTGCTCAACAGTGTATTTAAAACTGAAAATTGGGCAACTAGTTTTAAACAAGAAGGGAAGGTTCTTTAAAGTAGGAGCAATGAGCACTGTGCTTACCTCTCCACTGGTCCAACCTGTCTGCCTCAGAATCTAAATACAAACTCACTCCCTTTATTTGCATCGGTGTCAGCCTGGTAGAAGTCATATTTTGCTAACTCCTTCTTTGATAACTTCATTTTGATGAAATATCCTCCCACCCCTGTTACTCATTTGCCTGAAAATATTAGAAAGGGTGCATCTGTTATAAATCAAACAGCTCCTGAAGTCTCACCACCTTGATTTCAAAAGTAATGTCAGGATTGCCTTCCCATCTCCCCTGACCCATCTCTATAGCTTTTACTGTCTCTTCCACCTTCTCTGCCTATGGAAGCTGAGTCATAGGTTATGGTCCCTGGAACAATATGCTATTTGGTCACCTCTTTTACTGTCTTATTCTCCATCTAAAACTGATGCAGTTTTTCTTAATGGTGAAGAAAATCAGTAACTCAATTAAACAGGGGAGCATTTTAACCTCCTGGGGAACATGCCATTCAGAGACCATATTTTGCCCAAGAAATAGTTAACATCTATGGAGCATGGAAAGCACAGATCCTATATACTGAAGCCTTTCTTAGATGTCAGATACTTACTTTTTTTACATCCCTTGGCCCTTGGTGCACTTTATTATTCTGAGTTCTATAATGATGCTATGCTGAGAACGGTGGGACATCAGTACTAGCACAGCCTTGCCCTAAAACAGCCTGTGCAGTGAAGAAACAAGACATGAAGACCTTAGAAGTACGATGTGCCAAAAAACATCACACATTGTGTAACAGTGCCAGCATACCCCTCCAAGTTAGTCAGAGACTGACCTTTTCAGAAGAAAGAGGGCAATACACATTCACTAGTGAAAAAAGCAATTAAGGTGGGATATTTAAAAGCACAGCACTGACCTAAATCACTGCTCACAGAGACATGGCTGAACTGCCCTGGTGGTAGGAAGCCAGATATCCTGGGTACAGGTTCACAACACTCTTGTAATGGTCTATACCCCCAAGTCCTAATGCAAGTCTGATTCATAAGTGATTTAGAAGTTTTGTTAAAACCTCACTCACTCTGTGGGAGCACTTTTGACTCTCTTTCTTTCCCCAAAGCACTGACTACTGATGCCAAAAGCACTCAGTCTGCCTGAATGCTGTGATAAAGACATACAGCTGTTACAGTAAGCACATTCCTCTTGTTCCCCAGAGTGCAGTACGGTAGCTAGTGGTGTTATCAGACCTCCCTCCTGTATAGATCAGTAGCTATGGGTTCAGTTAGGTTATAGTAACCTTGGCTTAATCCATCACTATCACTTGAATATCAGCACAGTTATTATCAAATACTCAGTGTGGTCTTCGTTCCCCTGAAAAGAGGCTTTTACTTTCTTAGCTAGTCCCTTGGCTGATATAATTCTGTAAGAGCCAGTAATAATATGTTCTTCACTAAGTTTGCCATATAATAATATCAACAGCATTGCATCAAATCTATGACCAGTTTCCCTCATTAACACCCTCCCCCCCCAGATAAAACCAGTGCCTTTGGGTAAACTATGTTGTTCATCATTTGGCATTTGACAGCAGTAATTTTATCCACCACACTGAGAAGGAAACATTTTGTTTACTCCATATAGACCAAATATCCCAGAGAATTATTCCTAGATTAAGCATTAGGAAAGATGGTGATGAAAGACCTTGTTTCACTGGACAACTAATTACACTTGCTGGGGATGGCAGCTTAAAGTGTAATGTAAACAAACACAGTGATTCCCCTCAGGACACGCCATGTGCAGTTCTGTAATGAAGTTCAGTCATCTGAGAGCCCTTTGGCTGAAATGTCATTAGTGGCATTAAGAAAATGCCAGTGCTTGCTGATATATGCAAAGTCCAGGGACTCATCAGAACTGAGAAAATGTTGCCTGTACATTTTAAGTCCACCAAAAATGCAGTTTCAGATAGGTTTTGCAAGTACTTTTGCTACCCCCACGCTTCAGCCTGCATTAAACAAAAAACCCCTCCTGATTTCTTACTTCAGCCACTGAGCTAAGAATATAACTGTTTACTCTGGGACAGCAGACTTCACACTACGAGATTGCTAGAAGATTTAAAAAAATGAGCTTTTTAAAACATTTACATTCCTTGTGCCTCTACAGGTAATATCTAGCTGTACCAGTCTTCCTTGTTCACTCACAGGTCACATGCATGCTGTTTTAGCACCTTTTCACCCTGTGCTTATATGAATCCTGAATAGTTCGCACCAACAGCAGTCTCCAAATAATTTGTACAAGAGATATGTAATCATCCCTCTTTTGTGCCACCAAGGCCTGCAGCACCAGCAGAGCTGCCACACTCAGGGTAATGGCTAAAAAGGTAGGTAGGTAATTTATTCCTTAATTTTGAGTGGCTGCAGGGCAGTACCTATATCTGCGCCAGGTGTAGGATCCACCAAATGCTGCCGGTGGAGAGCAGTCACGCTTAGCCTCCACTGACTGTACCTGGAGCCCACACTGCTGTCTCAGATGTAGATATAAGTACTTCTTGCCCTTGTGGATGCAGCAAAGCATCCACCTCCCTCTCAGCTGCTGTGTCAGAAGGGTACAGGTATTCTGTGGGTCCTGTGTTGTATTTGACTACATTTCACCTTACGTAACATGTAACTCATGTAAGCTTCATGCAACATGAATGTAGGAAGCCTACTGCCGTTTACATCATTGACCTGCTCCTATCACAGTGTTAGAATCTTTTAATGCTGACACAACTTAGGCTGTTTGCTTCCCTAAAGTTAAATAAAAAGTATCCCATCTGGTTCTGCTCTGTTGGTCTTACCAGACATATTTAGGCACAAAGCAATCTGGGAAGGTTTTTCACACCTATTGTTGGGGCTGATTTGTGTGTGCTGTGTAGCAGCAACAGAAATGCTGCAGATATCCAGCCCTCACTATAAACCATGTGTATTTGCAATCAGAGAATTTGAACCTCAGAGTGGGTTCCTAAGTCCCAGACCCAGTTTAGCAGGTTTAACTAGTTCATGCACAGCACTGTGCTGCTTCAGTGCTGGACTAATCCACCTCTGCGCCTCCTAGTTCTGTCAGAGTTCTGGCAGCGGTGTGGGCAAGCCACAGGATGAGTGCGACTGCAGGCTCCTATGTTTACAAGGCTTTGCCACACCAGGGGTATCAGCGCTGTTAAGGGCGATAAACTGGTCAAAGCTTTCTGTCTATTTTTGAAATACCTATGGCTCCTGATCCAACACTTATTTTTAACTGATATTCATTGTATTTCTTTGTGATTTAATGTCATGGCTTACTCCTTTCTGCTCCACATCCAGATCATTCAGTTCTTCCCAGCTTTCTTTACTTGCCTCTAAATTGATCACTGAATATCTGACCATGCTGTTACCATAGTAGCACATCACACCAGGGACTTGCTGGAAGATGTTTAAAACCCCATCTGACTTTACACTTTCTAAAAACCCCATACCAAACGAAACATGGTGTGTGGCTTAGCCCCATACTGGAACAGTTGGATCATGCACCCAAACCAAAAACTTCAAAATACTTCACTGAACTGAAACTTACGGCACCAGAATGTTTTGCTCCAACAGGCACTAGAGTTGCCTCCTTTTCTGACACAGGCATCCACTTACCATACTAGCTGATACTGGAAGATCATTTAAGTAGAGACAAGAGAACAGTTGGCTGCTTGGATAGACTCCAAAGGCAAATTGTTTTATTCTTATCTATAAACCAGACCCAAATTAGGGATTGTCAAACAGCTTTAAGGCCAATCCCTTCTTCTAGGAATATCAAGCCAGCACTAAGGTCCAGTGCACAAAGAACTGGGTGCAATGGAGTAGCAACAGAGTGAATGAACTCCATTTACAGGAGCCTTTCAAAGGGCACTGTTTCTTCAAACAACTTCATAGTATCTAAATATTACCAAGGCACACAAAATAGCAACTCATACAGAAGTTAAAATCATTTGGAAGACTAGCACCACCAGCCCATATTTGTCTCAACAGTGTTTGGCTTCATCTTGTCTATTCCTGAATAATTTTTCTTCATGTCACATAATCTGGGATGACTGAACATCCCTACAAAAACTGTGACTATTTCAGTAGCTGCTACAGATTTTCCTTATTTTCAGAAAAATCCCTTTTTTTATTTTCAGCTTCTACAACTTTAAGTGGAGGAATGGTTCTTTTCTTTTTCTATTTTCTTTGAATGTCATTTATCCATGATTTTTTTAGGAATAAATGATTTCCTTTTTTCTGTGGTTAATATAAGCAGAATTAACAATTAATCGTAAGCGAATTAATTGAGATGGGAGTTTTCCAGACCTAACCTACCTTTCAATTTCTTTCAGTTATGTTTCATTAAAATTACTCTATGCCATTGGTAACAGTTATGTCAGGTTTATATGACAAGGAGAGAAGCCAGCTTCAAATGTCAATTTTCTACCATATAAAAAACATAACATTTCTGCAGCTACATTACTCAGCATCTATTTTATTATTAATCAGAAGTGAATTACTTTATGTCATCCCTGACTAAATAAATGCATTATTCCCTAACAAAACTCTTGGATGCACCTCTCAGTGCATAATTTGCTCACCTTGTTTCAACTTATGATCAATACCCCTCTACATCTTTTATATTCAAATAAAAGACTGTTCTGGGGACACAGACAGGAATTACACATCGTTTAATTCTGCTCTAATAATATTTGAATAATTTAGGGGAGTAGTCATCTGGACAAAAACTATGCAAATCTGATCCAGTCATGGTGAGAGGAGTTCCTTTCCAGAGATGTCAAAGTCATCAGAAGGTGTGTAATTAGCAGCATTGATAATTATTGGGGTATTTTTTGTTGTTCAAGTTTTATAAATATCTTCATAAGAGCTCTTCTTAGCCTGTCAACAAAAGTTTAAGGCAATAAGATTGCATGAATGCAAAATGAGTGTTCATTCTATTGTTTTCTCCCGTCTTATCACCTGAACCATATTTCCTCCTAATCTGGTGATTTTCTAGGCTTGTTAACTGCTATGGTATATTTTCTCTTTTAATTACTTTCTCTTTACATGGCACAAAGACATCACTGAAAAGCTCAATAGAGAGGAGGTTTGCAAGCTATTCTAAGAAGAACAACCCTGAAGATGATGCAAAATCCAGCGAAGACTGTGAAAAACCTTGCTCCCCATATTCTTGGAATGCTTCCCAGATGAGGTACTGTGCCTTTGTGCCAGACTTTCTCCCCCAAAGGAAAGCAACAGTGACCTGGGTCCAGCTTTTGTTCCTTGCACAAAGCACCAGAGAAGAGAGGTACACCTCAGCTTTTCACTTAAACAGCCCAGACTATGAGCCCAGCACATTTATTCAGGAGCATACATGAGGGCTTATATGCCAGCTCTGTTCTTGGAGACTCTCACTGTAGGAAAATGAGAAAATAAACTACTTAACTGTGCAAGTAATTTCAGCTGGAGCCTGTTATCCATCTGCTAATACAGTGCAGCCTGAAAGCCTTGCCAATGACAAATTAAGGTCAAACAAATGATCATTCCTACGAGATACACTCCTCTTCCTAAATGTATTTTTCTTTCATTATGTTGTGAAATGAAGATCAAAGAGCCTATAATAATATTACATTAGTATAAATTTCTTGTAGTGAAGCTACAACAAGTTTCTGGCATAACACTGGTCCAGACAGTATGTTTAAGATGATGACTCTGGTCTCAAGAGCTGACAGGCCAAAAAGGAAAAACACAGAAAAAAACTGCAGAAAGAAAGTGCTGTTATTTCATTTTAAAAGGACAGAACTAAAGCAGAGGGATGTGTGAATGGGGTATATGAAGTTTGTGGTCACTGAAATAATGGTGGCAACATTAAAGCCTGCATCCAGTGACATGGTGAGGCTGAAACTCCACAATGGTAGGCCTAAGAATGTTTTCCCTGACCCTCAATTTGTGCTGACCTGTTTTTGTAGAAACAGTTTTTCTGACAGGTTTTTAAATATCAGCTTGAGACAGCTTTGAAAATCCCAACCTACACAGCAGTGCACACACACACAAACCACATGCATCGAAAGACAACGCCTTTGTATGAAAAGTGTTAAGCAAACTGAGGTACAGGGACTGCTACTTCTGCAGCCCAAAACATAAGATGTCAGAGACAGAGAGGTAATTAGTAGTATTAAATTTTATGACTGGAAGGTTACACAAAGGTAATTGGGGCATGTTTCAGATTCAGACACAGGTCTTAAGTACTAAACAGTTAAGCTTCATTTGCTCAGGCACATTGCTCAAGTGTTTTAAATCTTTGCACAAGCCATCATGTCTCTCACCACTGCTCTAGCCACGAGAAAATGCTCTTTCCTCAAAGCCAGACAGAGAACTGAGGATGATAACACTGACCTCTTTTCTGTGTAGAGCACTTTAATACCTAGTGATGAGAAATGCTGCCTGGAGGCTGGGTACCGTTATATAAACTGAGCATCCTCATGCCAGTAATCCACAGATGTCTCACACATTCTTGTGTAATGGACTGGCAGGTGTGGTGTGTACGTTGCTGCTTCTCAAAGAAGCTGCTTTGCACAGAGGATAAGAGCCCACTTAGCCTGTCACAGTAGCTCAGCTCTGACAGTGCCCCACCTGTGCCACTCACAGCACAGGTAGGAAGAACAATAGCATGTCCCTGCCTAGTTAGGGATCGCAGTGCAATGCCAGACACATGAGGGGTCACAATTAACAATGTTTTGAGGTACACTTTTGAAGGAGAAGAGGGACTGGTAAAAACGAGTTTGGTGGAAATAAAGGCAGTCTGTCAGGGATTCAATTTTTTTAAGGTTGTTCAGAAACTACTTTAGTTCCCCTCTCCCCTTAACTTTCATATATCCTGGTAAAAAAGGACAAAAAAAGGAATAATAGGAGAAAAGAAGTCTGGCTTTTTCAAGAGAATGATTCACTGTGAAACAAATTTTGTCACACACTAGAAAAGCTTTTTCAAAAGAAATGAAGCATGAAGAGACTGGGGTCATGAGTGTTACACACTGCTGTAGGTGCTTAAGATCTGGATTTTGTCAGTGCAAATAAGGCAAACAAATGTATTGAGATACCTAATACACATGCCTAATTACCTCACCATTCCCCTAAGGATTTTGCAGGATGCTCTCTCTCTACAACATAGGTATGCTTTAGTAGCGAATGATCAATGTGTTTGAAAACAACCAATGAAGGACTTTAGACAGAAGGAATCATGACCCTCTGAAAAACAAGAGCACACAGCTGGTGATCACCAGTCAGCTGGGTTCAAAGGGCTGATAGGCAACACTGCTGGAGAAAAAGAATTTATCATAGTATTTACTTGAGAACAATATTTATTTGAGCAACCTGATCTAGAGAGAGGGGTCCCTGCCCATGGTGGGGAGGTTGGAACTAGATGGTCTTTAAGGTTCCTTCCAATTCAAACCAGTCTGTGATTCTGTGACTCTATCATTTATGGAAAGTCAATTTTCAAAGAGGACACCTGAGGTTTTTTAACTTGCCAGAACAGCACACTTGTCTTTTCTTTGCTTCCATTCTTGAAAGTAGCAAACCAAATTAGGGTAAAAAAAAAAATCCCACCAAAGTCATAAAAGCTACCTTCCTAAAACCTAAGGAATTTTGGCTGAGCATTTAAAACCTGATGGAATTGTAAGAAACAGAACAGGGTTCCTTATAATGGAAAAGTGTTAAGCTGTCTTAATTCCATCAGGACCCAAGAGGCTGAATCTCTGTTACAGAAAGCTCATGATCGTGAACTGCAGAAACTTTCCTCTTAAAGTCTAGCTAATGAAACCTGTTCCCCACTAATGAAAAGCTGGTTGTATGAAATACTTGATTATGTCCTTGGGTGCACATGAAAAGCTTGCAATACAGAAACTGAAATTCAGGGTAGATGTGTGAAAGTAGGCGAGAACTTGGTGAGTTATAGATGCTGGACTGCATATTATTTCTGAAAGACTACTCTGCTTATCTAACAGAATAATGGTGCAGTACAGTGTGGCAGTGCCTGCTGTGCTGCTGACTCATAAATGTATGTTCCTCACCAGAACCATTACCAGGTATACTTCCTAACCACTGATTCCTAACTGCTCAATTTTAAATTATATAGGATTTTTATCAATTAATAACTACCTTGTGAAGTCATTGAAATACCATCATACTGTAGGAATCAGCAAGCATTGTGAAAGTGCGATCTGTATCCCAGATTGCAGCAGAATTAGCTCAGATAGGCTATGAATTTGGGGATTACTCCCAGTTTGTGCATTGTTCTTTAGGAAAGGCATCATAGTGGATTCACAGATTTCAAGGACTGCCACACTCAAGCTTTCAAAGATCCTGTACTCAGCAACATAAATCACCATATTATCTTCAAAACCACTGGGTATTTAGTGCAGCAGCCTTCTTATTCCTTTTACTCACCTCTCTAGTTTAGAAATGTGATTTCCATATAAGCAGGTGATTTCAGGATCTCTGACTTTCAGCAAAAAATGGAAGTGTCATGAGACTCTATTGGAAGCCAAGACAGGGTCCTATGCCTCACTTCCCAACCGGATCAGAGGAGCACCACCAGAGAAATGTGTCCCTGCTCCACATTTCTAATTAGCTCAAATGCTGTAAATTAGAAAGCTCATACCTATTGATTTCATGAATGATTAAAACTAGTTTTCTCTCAAACCCTTGCTGACAGACCACAGATACCTTGCTGAATAGCCCCTGCCTGGTGTGGTTTTGAGCAGTGGTGCTGGGGTGGGGAGGTCTCCTTACTCAGCCCATCCCACCCACTCTTCCTCCACCCCTGGAGGAAGCAAACCCACCCGCTGCACGAAGCCAGGTGATTCATTGACGGGGGTTTGCACCATCTGTGCCGATCTGTACAGCACTGGTGCCGGTGCACTTGGCACATGGAGCCCAAAGTGACTCACTCCAAAACGTCTAAATGGGGAAATGATGTGTGAATTGAGCCTGGCTCTCACAGCCCTCAGCTCTGTCTTTCTTGCAACTATGAAGTGGTTTAAAGTGTTATTGTCTTAGCTGCTAAGGGAGTTATTAGGTGGTGGTAAACACAACTGGGGTGAAGAGCATGGAGGACGCCACTGGAAGTAACCCTGAACAGCTACAGCTGTCACTCTGGGAGAAAAGAAGGATGTAACCTGCTCATGGGCCAGCCAGGTGGCATTTTTCTCCACCATAGCGCACAATGTATTTGCCTCCTTGCAGTCCTCCTCACCTAGGCACAGAGGAACTGTGCTGGCCTCGTTCTTTGTGAGATCACCTGCAAAGCTCACTCACTCTGCTCACTTTATGAGCACTAGGAGCATTCTGACCACACTATTCAAATATTTAGGAATGCCTTGTGCAATGCAGAACCAGTGACACCTGCTGAAAACATGCATATGATCCAAGATATATCCATGATTCAGGCTCTGCCCATTTTACACTATTGCGTCTTGATACAGAAGGTGTCCCAATGGCATCAACGAAGGAGTATCTGCGCAGAAAGGCAGTGGTGCTTCACACACATAAATATTATTGAATCTCACCAAGATTGCTGTAGCAAGTCCTCATTTAAAATACAGTATTTGTTAGCTATTTAAAGGACATTCCATTATCTTTCACAACTATAATTTTAAAATTCCATTTTTCATTTTTTTAAAAGAAATACAGGGAATGCTTTTGGTTCTCACATAAGGAAGGTTTATAGTAACAGATACACAGTTAGTTTAAATAAGGGTAAGCAAAAGGCAAATTTATAGAACTAAGTATTAGATGTATATTTTTTTTTTCCATTATTGGAAAAGGTAAATCTAATTTAGATAGGAACAAAAGAGAGGTGCAGCAGAAGGGGTTTAAATCAAAGGCCACATTGCTGTTTTTGACTGGCAAAATCTCTCTTGTGATTTGACTTCAGAGCACGCCATACAGCATGGCACAATGCAAAATCTAGCAGCAGCTATGACAACTTTGTTTTAGCTAGAATGGGATTCCCTCTCAGTACCCTTATTTGGAGATATTTACATTTACAACAAAAATTATCAACAATCTTTCTTTTTTAAATATGTTTTATCCTATTATTCCTGAAACAACATTTTCAGCAGAGTTTGCAGTCAAACACAGCTCAATATACAAGTCCCTGCTGGTAAATCTCATTGCTGGTGATAAGTTAGCTGCTATTTTTATAAACCAGTCAACAACAAAAAAATTCAATCAGCTTGCTAGCAACTTCTCAATCCTCTCTTACTATCCTGTAAATAAAATCCCTCCTGGAAATTTGTAGGAAATGTCAAGGTTTATTTTTCCTGTTTGCATGCTGAAATGGTATTATTTTCGGATCAGTTAGTTCACACTGAGCCCTTGGACCAATTATGCTTCATTATGTTGTTTGTAATGCTAATATACTAACTGGTGTAATGAAACTTTTACAAGAGATACAACAAACTGTGTTCACGATTAAGGCAGAGCACATACCTTTCATGGACTGCCAAAATACTGTCTCCAGGCTTCCAGCTGGAGAGTTATCTGTCTCAGCAGCCCCCAGCTTGTGTTCCCCCTTATCGACTGGCCACGTGTGGGGCAGAACATGATCAGGATGCTCAGTGCCTCCAGGCAGGACATGCCACATCCAGGCAATAAGAAGAAAGGAGATACCTCACTTGACTCTCAAATCTCTGTCGGGAAAAGAGAATATATAGCACAAGGGAGAGTCATATCATGTGAACGCAGGGCTAAGATAAAGGAGGCACCTGTCGTCTTCCACCACTTATTATTAACTTAGGCAGCATAACTCTTTTCTGTGTCATGTCTGCTGAAAACAGAAGAACCTCTGCTTTGGCCACATGCTTTTATATGAGGGAGAGAACTAAAAGAGCTGATCAGTCCAAAACATTCAATTTTTACAGTTAAACCCTCCAACTTTTAAGAGTCCTACAAAATCCATGTATTCATGCAATGCATTTGGGGTGCCATCTGGTCAGTGCTTTATCAGCAAATTATCTGTAAGTGAAGAGAACACACCAGTCATATGGCTCCTGGTCTGCATCACTGTTTACCACCATACTCTGGACTCCGTTTCAAACAGGACTGTGTGAAAGTGGAAAATAATCAAGTGCAAACCTTCTTCTAGAGAACTGTGTTGTCTGGTCCTGTCCCTTCCCTACTACTGTCCTCTAGGAAAGTAAGATGCTCTTTCTTCCCTCTCCTCTCTTCATCATGAAAGTGTGCATTTTCATCTTTCCCACAATTAGCCACAGAGTAGGTGATACAGTTTCATTCACTTCATGTGCAAGCTCTTTCATTAGTGAGAAACAGAAAAGGGAACTGAAAAAATCTGAATACAACTTTAAGAGCAACCAAGATCTGTAAGGAGAATTTCCTCCTAAGATCTTGATACTACAGAAGTGCAAATAAATAGAAGGTGATAACATAAATGCAGACATCTACTGCTGAACGTGATACAAAACTCCAAAACCTAAAGAGATCCAGGATATCTGTGACCTAACATTGCCCCAGTTATAAAGCAAGAAAGTTTAACTTGGTTACAACACTTCTGGTGTATAAATGAGTGTTCAAATTCCCATGATTCCCAAGAATGTGCAGTCCTTTAAATTTTTTAAGTTTCAGAAGTTTGCGATTCATGTCACTAATTTGTCTGTTGAAATCCAGCCATAGATTTTAAATTGGAAGATGTCGACCTTGACCTCTTTATTTCAGTTTCACCAACTGAAAAGCAGAGATAACAGTATTTACCTCAGTGTCTTCTGATTATGAATAGCTGCGGCTGAAGCAGTTTGACCATGGAAACATCATCCCTCTATGCTGCCTTCTTATAGAGCAAGTTAATAAATTTCTTTTTGCTGGGTATGCAAGAAGCAGTCAAAAGGAAATTGCACTAGACTTGTAGGATGTTTCCAAAGAAAATACCACCACTCAGAAGCATCTATTTCCTTTTCTGAGTCAGTAAAAGGCTTTATTTGGAGTTGTAAGGAAAATACAGGCAAGAAGAACAGTGTAGGAAGGAGATAATGCATTCTCCATTTGGTATTACTTCTTCAATAACTCTCTACAGGGAGGGCAGAAGACCCTCCATACATGCCCTTTATGGCATAGTATGCTTTGAACAATGATAGCTCTTCATTTTAATACACTACATCCATACAGAGGAGTATGGATAGTGACAGAACTGAAACTAAACTGCATAGAATTTACCACCAAAGTTTAGTTGGCATTTACTACTGATTATCCCTCTAACTTCTGTAGCAGTTTATTTTTAGGAAATATATTTTCCTAAGTGGAACTGATTTGATAAAATGAGGTATTGGTTAAATAATGATCCCATGGGAGGCAGGGTTTCTAAAGAGATATGTTCTACAGATAATCTGCTTGTACCTGAGCGTCTCCTGGGACGAGCCCCATGATATTTGTGATTTGTGACAATTATGTTACAAAACCAAGAAACAAGAGAAACATTTTGTGAGATGAGCACCAATTTATTGTAACCTGGAAGAATAGCAATTAAGATGATTTTACTGAAACATTAAATAAATAACATAATTGATGAGTATCTCATATCTGCAAAGATGAAAATTAGTGTGATCCTATTAGAGACAAGGAAACCTAATAGATGAGAACAATATAAAAATAGTAATAGTCCCATAGTTCTATGAGTTTCTAAAGTGTTTTCAAACCACATACACCTTTATCAGGACATGAATTTTCTACATCACTTAAACACATGTACAGATCGTTTCCAGAATGTTTAAGTATATTTGTCTTTCAATACAAGCCTCTAGTTAATCTTACGATTGCATAACCTGGTGAAATGCCAGTTAACACCAGAAAGACCAGCTATTTCAGGAAGAGGTGGGAGAGGAAAACCCAGAAATCCTCTGAGCGTGATTCACTGCACATACAAGGAATCACATTTCCAAATATAGGGTGTTATTATTTTGATACAAAGAAACAAATGCAACCAAGTGGTCTTGTATCAATGTGGCCTGGCTGGGTACCACTTGTTTCTCTGTGTCCAGGTTTATATATGTATTTTAAGAATGTAGAAGAAACAGTTGGAGAAAAATCCAATATACTGAATATAATAACTGTGTTCATCATAAAGTGCCATTTATATTTGCTGGCCAGCATTCCCTATGTTCTTCAGAAGATAAATAGTTTCAGGATGACCATTTATAGCATCTCCTTCATTGAGAATCTGTATCTGTATTTATTCATCTGAATACATACACCATATGTATTCAGATGGATTTCTATAATGGTCTCAGTGAGGAGCCATACCCTATTCCCCATCTGCCTGCCTACACAGATTTGGACAAGCCATTTAAACCATGAGTCATTCAAAGCATTTGAGTAGTGCCAAAATAAGACATCTGTATGTTTGACATTACATTATACAATACTCGGCTGCATTTGAATAGTCTCAAATTCAATTTCATCACCTATAAAACGAGCATGATATTCACCTTTACAACATGAGCTGAGATATTTTGCTGAAATATGTCACTTGATGAGGTTTATATTCTAAAGCACTCTGAGTTCTCACAGGAGGAAAGATAATAAAATGAGGTGGTATAAATGAATAAATTATGGAAACAAAACTTCCAGATTTTCCTTTACTTTCTTTACTTAGTAAAATCATTTCTGTTCCTGCTCTTGTATCAGTGTTTCTCCAATACTGGATTGCATTAGATAGCACTGTCCAACCCTTGTTTGAATTAGATGAAACTGAAATAGAAAGAGGATTAAAACCATAATATTTCAGAAATAGAAACTGGGTCAAATATTAAAGCTTTTCCTGGGGTTTGCCAGAAAAGTTAGAATTAGGTTGAATTCAGCACTGCCTTCTTTAGTTTACTGATGCAGGGCAATAGTGAGGATAGATGAACATTTATCTGTGGTATTTCCATGGCTTGAAGTCAAATACCATCTGAACCTCTACAAAAGTGCAATGTCCTTAGCTCCCAAACATCCCTGGAATAAAGAGACAAAGCATTATTGTCATTCAGGAGCAAAACCAGAGGGATAGAAAGGCTTGAAGCTCCCACAGTTGTGCAGGAAATCTGTAGCAGAGGAGACAACTGATGTTAAGCTTCAGAAGTGCAACAGCAGATGTGCTACACATCTTCTGCATACGGAATAGTGTTAGTAGGCTTATTCATACCAGTGTCAAACCAAACTATTTTTGGTTGTATTAATTTGACAATAAAGGAAGAGGAAAAATTTTAGGAAAATTTGAACCAAATGCACCATTTATTCTCTGTATGTGGAAAGAATTCCTTTCTGGAGGAACAAAAAAATTTGGTATAAAGATAACGTTACTTTCTGATTTTAGACACTGGAGTGACACGTTTTCACACATGAATGTGTAGGGAGTCCTCTGCTGCACTGGAATTCAAAAATAAGCACACTAATCCAGTGAAAAAAACCCTGATGATCTGATAGTTCTATTTGAGAAATTGAATATCTATGAGATTTCTTTCCCCCCATTTTTATGCATGTATTAATTTCTAGTATTTTGTACTTTTGGAAAAAGATATCAACATACAGGAAAAGAAAATTAAACTTATGATTTGCAAAACATTTTGCTCTCCTACTCTCAACCTTTGTTAACCTGCGTCCAGTATCAGGTTTTTATACTTAACATCTGTTTGTTGTATTAACTTCACAGTGATACCATTGGGCTGGTATTACAGATACTTTAAACAACATTTAATCTGACTAAACAACAGCTGAAAAATACCAGCAACAGCGAAAACACTAACATGTAGCAAGATGATTGCTAATATTTCTTATTCTCTGGCTCGGCACTCATCATTCAGATCAAGCATTTGGTTTCTAGGAAACATATTGCAACCTCCAGCCATAGCTCCTCAGCAGATGTTACTTCTCTGATCAAGCAGGATTTCAAATCAAATCTTGGCCAGAGCTTAGGAAAACTGGGGCTCCAACTCTGCTCTTTCAAAAAGACTTTATAAATGTTGTGGTCTTAGCAAGTTCTGCTGAATCTGTTTATTTGTAAACATGGTGACCTGCCCCAAATCAGGTAATTATGAAAGCCAGCACTCGCTCTCTGTCTTTGGCTCTTTCTAACTGACAGGAATTTTTTCCTCAGTGATCTCTTCAACTTAAATCTTAACCTTTACCTTGAATGCTAACAGCAAAACACAAATGCAGTACATTACCTGATGTCTTTTGACTAGGTTAATAGCACTTACATGCCTCACAACAGCTAGCCTGTTTACCAGCCTGCTACAGCCCTAGCAAAACATCCAAACCAAAAGTACATTATTTGGCATAATAAACACAGGTTTGGATTTATTAGTCTGCCAGCACTGCCAAGAACTCAGCAACTTCAGAAACCAGTCTGCTTACATCCATGCCTAAATATTGTATTGACATTAACTTCAAGCAGCCAGTTTTTGAAGCTGCAACCAGCCTTGTTTGATGACCAACACAAGGCTTGAAGGTTGAAAGTGTGCATTTCTGTCAGTCTATCTGCAAAGGTCAAAGGAATGCTGTCTTGCTGTAAAAAGTAATACCCCATCCCTTTTATCACCTTGTTTCCTCATCTTTCCTCCACAGCTTGCCAACCGGGGCTGTTGGGATGGATCAGGTTATCACTGACATGGTGCCAGGTTATGTCACACCACCAAACCCGTTCCCTACATGGGCCTTTTGGAGGTTTCAGCTCCTCTCCCATTTGTGAAGATGGCCAGATTGTTTGAGGGAGGTTTCTTTTTTCCTCTGAATACTTCCTTTGGTGGCTCTGGTAGAAGTACTGTGAGAGAGGCATCTGGTGTCCACAGAAACTTCTATGGCTCTCAAAAGAAAAGCTTTTACAAGCTGTTCAGCTGACAAACAAAGGAATGAAGGGAGACTACTCTTAAGTTTAACAGTGCTGTGTTGTCACAACTGGTGGTACTGCCAGCTAGTGATCCCCTGCTTCATCCTTTCACATGCTCCAAGCACAGACTTACAAAGCGATGACTGAGGAGCCAACTGGCTAAAGAAAAAGTGATCTGATGTGCAACTGAGAATTTATAAACCCCTTGAATCACTGAAACTGCCTTCTCTTTGAGCAGACCTAAGTTTTTAAGAACTGGGCAATAACATTCAGTGTGTTGTGAATTTTTTCCTTTGGTGAAGTTATTGAATGTGAGAAGGGCACATAACACTCACTGAATCTTCATACTAATTTTACAGTCACACATTAATCTCATTGACTCTCAATGTCTGTCTCAGAACTGTTTATAATTGGTATGGCTCACAAACCTGAATGAGGCAAATTGGGGGCACCCAATGCTATAGTCATTCCAAAAATGGATTTCTTCAAGGGAAGCTTTGCACAGGGACAGGTGAGATCATCTCTGAATATTTTAATTTCCCACCTTATTAATTCCCAGCAATAAATTTTGATCAGATACTCATGATGATAATGACTAATAATTCTGGGCTATTTGCTTTAAGATGGTAATGTTTATTTCTTTGCTTTTATGATAAGTTTTATAAATACCAGCATTTACCTTCAATGGTGTTAACCAGTATCTTTTCTAGATAGAAGGTTTGAGGCTCTCCTCTTACAAATGTCATGGAAATGTCTTTTTTCTTTCTTTTTTTTTTTTTTTTTGATA